>CP136888.1:17550796-17703296 GCA_033000465.1 Sciaenops ocellatus
CCCTGAGGAAAGGAATGATGTTGTCCTTGGCAATAGCCTGTAGAAGTCGAGGAGCCCCTGTGAGGGACTGCAGGCCCGCCCCAATTGTAGAAAAGAAAGAGCCGATGACAATAACCCAGGGAGACGGCCAGGAGAGTGTTCCCACCACCAAGTTCTTCCTAACGGCATCCCCAAACCTGCAAGTAAATGCTGACTGAATGAGACACTTATGATGAACTTTTTTTTTTTTCCATACTTCACTTTCCAAAAAGTGTTTTGATAACAGTACTAACTTGCAGTAGAACACAAATGAACTTACTTGTCCCGAAGGACGACTCCTTCAATGCAAGCGCCAAAGAGGACCACAGAACTGAAATCTGAATATAGGAGGTCAAGGAGCTCGAGGTGACACAAAGATGTATATCAAATCTGCTTCTCTATCCTGTTTGAAACCAAGATTGTTAGTTTATTGTGTGTAGTCACCAAAATAAGGATACAAACAAGTGAAGTTGTAGTAATAGCTAAGATAGTTCCCACAGGGATGGACTTCTGAGCATCGCGAAGATCACCGGATCTGTTGGAGCCTGCCATGATACCTATAAGAAAATATAGACAGTAGATAAAACAAAGAGCATGTAAAAACTGCCCAACTATGACCCCTACTGGGGAAGTTTAAAACTTCTCTATTACGTTGAATCTGCTGGGCAGTTTCCTTGTGTGTGAGTTACTTCTGTTAAAATAACAACATAGCAGGCAACTCATGTCTGTATTATTATATTCCAGTTTTAATAGGTCAACCTCTTCTATATACTTCACTAGTTGTTGTCACAATCACACAATTTGTTAAATGATTTAAAATTTAAGGTAAACAACTTTGGAAAAAAATATATTTTACTGTTCTGATCTAAGACTGAGGTTTGTGCCTTTGTGTGGTTTATGACATTGTTATACCTGTGGCAGACGGGAAGAAGATCCCCACCAGGAGTGTGAATGATGTAGCGATGTCTGCAGACACGTACATGCCAAAGTTCTCAAGGGCACCATGGACATCCACTGACTGTAGACCTGGTTTCTCTAAGATCTCTCCTTTCCGCAGGTAGTCACCCCACATGTTTTCTAACAACAGAAAACAGTCATTTAAATCACTGAAAGAGAGTGGCATTTTATCAAACCTGAAGTGAGACATTTCAAAATATAGAGGTTTGATTTTCTCACGAAAAAAAAGATTATATTTGCCACATAATCATAATTGTTTCCTTATTTTCTCTAAAAATGTGGCATAATGTGCAAAATGCAAATTGAGCTTGAATGGTTATATGAACACAATCTATTCTATCCTTTAATTGGTTTGTCTGTCATAATGATATACAGTATATACATAGAACATTAAGAGATTTAGTATCTAACAAAATCCCATGCTGTATATTTTAATCTCTTGTCGTCTCATGATAAATTTACCTCTAATAATCCCACTTCCCAGTCCAGGAATGCCCTGTATCTCTGTCACATTGTTCTGGTCGAAGTAGTCATCGCAATGAGTGCTGCTTAAGTTCCCCGGCAGACAGAACCGGTCCCATAGCTGACTGGGCACTGTGATGTTTCCCTTTATCACAGTCTTAGCACACACATCAAAGCGATCTCTCACCAAAGTCCTGTTTCCCAGCATGCAGATCCTACAGCAATATCAGGGACAGAAATAATATTATTACTGTGTTAGTCTTCATTATTTCCACCACCCACATCATCATCTTCCTCGTCATACACCTCTTCTTTATCATTATAACCAGAAGATAATTCAGTGTTATTTCCGCACATTGATGGCGACTGGATGGACTGTGGGCCTCAAAATGAAATATCTATCTGACTCGCCTCACATAAAAAACAAGGGATACATAATTTCCACAATTTCATGTTAGGACACATGTTTATTCAAAAAACCATCTCAGCAGACTTACGGGAATTCTGGTGGATGAGTCATGGATTTGATTGCCCCAGCATAAATAGAGACAATTGAGATAATGACACAGGCGAGGAAAAGAGAGGCCAACTTGTTCACATATTTCACTCCGACAAAAACCACCACAGCCATCAGGCTGAGGCAGATAGAACCATAAACTCGCATATTGTTCAGCATGGCACTGTCACTTCCAGGAGGGTCTGTTGCGTGAAAGATGGCTGCCTGGGGGATCAGATATTTCTGAGGAGAAATAAAATTAGAACAGAACAGTTACTGCATATTAAGTATACAGTATAAACAAAATGTATGTACAGTGATCATACAGTGATTTAGTGATCATATCTTAGTATACAAATGTGAGCTGGGATGTAATCACAGAATAATATTTTAGAAAACTGACCAAGAATATTTCGATGGCCCCTAGTATGTACATGGCAGAAGCAAAGGTGGTGCCCAAGTAGAAGCACAGCCCCACAGCTCCTCCAAACTCAGGACCAAGAGAGCGTGAGATCATGAAGTACGCCCCTCCAGCTTCAACAGTGAAACAAATTGTTACACACAAAGCAACTGGAAAGCCCACAATTTGTACTACATGAAGTAGATATAACAGTAACCTTCTGCTGCCCCCAAGTGGATTGTCAGAGTAGTCCAGAGATATTAAAGTCAAAGGAGTTTAAGTCCCAATAATTCCAATTTAGTTCAGAACTATTTTGAAAAATAAAAACAATATGCCACAAAAGTATACATAGTTCTAATCAAGGATATCTGCTGGATAAATCTATGCTGAGGGAAATGGAGTAATGAGGTTCAAAATAATACCTGGAACAACACCATTAGTTGCAATGGCACTCATTGATATGGCTGTGAGCATGGTCTGCAGAAGAAAGCGGAAACTATGATTAACTCAGAAAAGGACCCTCATACAGATGTCATGGAAAAATGGGTGTTACATCAATATCCTCTGATCAAACTAACAGCTGAAAGCGAGCTTCCATCTAAGATGGCACATTCCAACATTTAGTTGGAATATATATGTAGCATGGAAGTTTATTATACTACAGTATTTGTTATGTAAGAAAGTTAATGGAAACATACTGAGTAAAAAACACAAGTCAAACTGACTTCCTAAATAACTGCTGCTACTTATGCAACCATGTGTATTCGATTGGCTGGCTTAACAATAAAAGCTGGCCCACATTGTTGGTGGAATAAACCCAGCATAATAGTGGGTGTGTATCTGAGTACAGTACAGTGTGTGTGCGCATACTGACACATGAGCAGCACATTAGGACAATCAGGAGGGATTGCATGATGCCAGCCGTCCCAACAATCCATGTCAGTCGGAGGAAAAGAATGACACCAAAAATGTTCTGGAGACACGGCAAGTAGACGCCCATCAGTGTGCCCATGTTGGGAGACTAATAGAGAGAAAGAAGGAGAGAAGGAGGGGGAGGCAAAGAGAGAGAGAGAGGGGGGAACATTGACCATGACATTTCAGGATACAAGTGTATTGATCATTAGCATTGATTGATGTACTTTTTAAAGGTCATTCAATCATGTTATCAGCTCTTTCCACGTATCCAGGTCTCATACAGCCACAGTATGACTGCAGAGCGTGCAAAGTCATAAGCAATCAATCAGCAAGTTCTAATACAAAACTAGAATCTGGATAGCAAGGCAGGGAGAGAGCCAGAAGAGGAGGATAATGTTACTAAACCTCAAAAGACTGATAAAAATCAATGAGGCATAGCCGTCTTCCACTGTGACCCTGACTTCTAACCTTGGGGGTCTTCCTACGTGAGGCCAGTGCGCTCTCCTCCTCCTCATGCTCCTTGGCTCCCTGGGTGATGTTAGTGTAGCTGACCAAGCGGCTGAGCAGAGAGGAAACCTTTGGCCGGATGTCCAGTTCTTCCTAGAGGGTGAATGGTGGAAGATGTTAATTGAATGAGTTTGATCTATAATCCGACAGAAATGTTGGGGTGTATAAACAACAGACCTCAAACAAAGCCAGGTTCCTGTCATAGAAGTCATTCTTCTTGCTTGCAGCATCAGCACTGCTGAGAAATGGACTGTCTTCTTTATGATTCCCATGTCCTGTTAGAGAGAGACAAAGTTGCTTTTAGGCTTACCAACAGTTTGAGCTATAGAGGCAAGCTTTGGCCTATCTTAAGATGTTTAATTACTGTAACAAACAGACTTCCACCAACAGTATAAAGTATCCAACAGTGTCAGAGCTGACTGAGAAGTTTCTCTAATGTACCAATTAGATCAGATGAAAACAATGCTCACCTAAATCTCTCAAAAATACTATTAGAAATCCAGTCTTTCATTTGGGTTTACACTAAGATTGGTTAGATTATAATAAACAACTATGGTAGAGCCTTAGATTATTCGGATAACAGAGTCACAATAACAGCCACCTTGTTTTTTTCACATGTAATACTTTGTAAGATATGTGTCACAGATGGCATTAAGTTCTACATGCAAAGTAGCAATAGAGATTAAAATATATATTTTAAAAAACCCAATAAGCATTCCAAATAGAGTGAGATCTGTTATTGGAAACAACATTTGTGACTATTTCTAGATTTGGAATAAAAGTAAAACATATGTTGTTAATGTGGCATTATTGAGATAAAATCCCTAAAAACAAACAAACAAAAACAAAACAAAAACACCCCAGTACCATTTCCTGTAGAGCAATTAATAAAACACAGACAAGAAAACTACAATTTGCTACACTACTTCCATATTTCCATAGCAATCCTTTTCAATATTCAGTCAGCTTTTAACTGTCACTATAATTCAAGGATTTTAGTAATCCCCATGTAGCTGTACACTTTAGAAACATAGTTCATGCAGTAAAGCAGCAGTGAAAGGCCAAAGGGAGCACAGGCCGGTAAAGTAAAGTCCAGGTAAATAAACATGCATATAATTAGATTTTACTCTCATTAAATTCTGCTTTTGAAGAAAAGAATCAAGCAGACATGAGCACAGAGTCTGGGGTAATTATTGCCCACATATTCACACTCCTAGGCATGCATATACCTCATTACCTAGAAATTAGTTATTAGAGTGCATAAACCTTAACAGCAGCATCTTGAACCCAAATTAATCTTGCAGCAAAAAGTCTGCCAACTTACCAAGTGTGCATGAAACAGAAAAATATTCTCAACTACATTGAAAACATAGCAGCACCGTTGCAAGTGAGGTGGTTGAGTTTCAACGGTGATCTCCACTCACCTGTGTTCTGTGTCACACTGCTGCTAGTGTCACTGTGGGTAAGCATAGTCATGCGCTGTGTGCAGACTGCAACAGAGTATCCTGTGCTCTAGCTTGGGGAATTGTCGATTACTATCCAGGACACCCGGTCACCAAGGGTGAATACTCATTCAGAGGCCTAATCTAACACATGGTGCACGATGTGGGGGGTGAGAGGTGGGAGTGGTTAATCACTGAAACTCTCATGCAAACACACACCCACACACACACACACACACACACATACATACACACACACGATACATGTCTGCCCATGGGGATACAAGAGCCTCGGGTTGAGGGTATCTCAAAGAAGTACAATATTATAGTGTCGGTGTCATTACAATCTACTGATGCCTAGTCTGGATAAATCTAGATGTATCATCAGTCACAAACTCTATTCCAAGCTATTATTCCAAGAATGCAGCAAAATACTTGTATATATATATATATATATATATATATATATATATATATATATATATATACATGGTGTGAGTTTTCAAAATGTCTAAAGGATGTAAAAATCTGAAAGAATAAGGTAATTACTTGAGGCATACTGTAATAGGCAAATTCTTATTGGTCTGGTCACTGTCGAATGTCTGGCAACTACACAGCTGGATTTTAGTGATGTCTGGGAAGGGATAAGAGTAAAAAACAACACTGCCAACACTGTCCTCTAGTGTCCTCTTGCTGCCAGTGACGTTGGAGAAAAACTATCTGTGTTTGAAGCAACAATGAGGGGAAACGCAGACGAGAAAGAACCACTGATTAACTTAACTCTGTGGGCTCCTATTGCAAAAGCAATTGATAGGACAATTGATAGGACCCCATTAAAGACACATTTAGCATTTTTGGAGCAATGCAGATGGATGCCACTCCACAACTAACCATAAAGTGAGATATGGTCAGATGTTTTCTGGCAGGAATCTTACTCAATCAGTGCTGCTCCAAATACTGTGTTCCACATGACTATCCTACTGCTAAAACCTAAAATAGTTCAGCTTGGGTCTGAGGAGACAGTGGGGGTCTCTTGTTAATAACTTGACATTAAATGTCTAATTAAAAAGATTAAAGATTAACTTGCTTGTTATGAAGGCACACAAGAGTCGTGCTGTGTGCACAGAACAGCACAGAGGCTTTACAGCAACGTGTACCAACATGTCAACTGGTCCTTCACCAAAACAGCCCACAACCTCAGCCAGAAGATCAAAGACTGATACTGCAGCACTGACACATTTACAGAAGGGTGTATCAAGGTAGAGAGCTTCAGCAGCAGTGGCGTACATGACTTTTACTTTCTACCGATCACCTGAAGACAAGCACTCAATGTATTCTTTGTTCTTTTTACTTTTAGTTTTATTGATAGGGTCTGTTTTGTTGGGGGTTTGTCAATAAAATAAAGACAGTCAGTAAAAAGCGTTGGGGAGCACTGGATATTGTGGTTACAACAATGTCAGAAATAAATCAAAGACAAATTTAAAAAAAAGCATATACACTGTGTTCATTAGCCCTTTAGCTATAATTACAGTACAATTTGAGCTATTGTATTTATAATTGTTGCAGTTGGCAGCAGCTCTTATGTGCAGACTTCTGAGGCAACAGAAAAACTACCATACTTTTGTCTACCAATTGTATTGTCTTTCAATTGTAGTTCCAGTCCAACAACGCTAAATGCAACAAAAGTCAAAAGCAAATATTTTGACAGACTGCCTGATTAGTTAGGAGCTAAATATACACTGTAAATTGGCAGACGTGTCTGGGAATAATTTGCTGTGTATTTGCAACTAGATCAGTTCCCATAAAAGATGCTGTGTTGTCTTTTCAAAGTGCAAAGTGCATGATTTCTAAACACAAACAAACAAAGTCAGACAAAATCAATCTGATTTATGGTTTGTTACACGCCCAACAAACAACACTCCTGTGAAATGTCTTGGAGACTTTCCACTATGCAAGTGATTAGTTTACTTTAAAGGATCAGTGTGTAGGAATCACCCTCCCATTCCAGGCATGAGGGAGACACTATGGTGGCTCTAAAATGGACTATTTTAGAGCCAGTGTTTGATTAGTGCATTCCGCCCTACTGTAGAAACATCAGGTTTCAGGTTAGGAGTTATGCATAGCTGCATATTATACTTGCATATTATATTCCATTTTGCACATTTTCAGAACCACTAATGTTCAAGAAAGAAAGAACTTCACAGCAATGTGTCTGCACTTTTCAAAGCCGATTAGACATGGAAAACAATATCGCTGTCTATTAGCCTCTTAGGGTTTGAAAAATCCTCTTTGCTAAACTTCCTCTTTAATAAACATTTAAGACTTAACACCGAGAGGCAGAGAAGTTGTACAGCTTAGCCCACTCTTTGTGCAGTTAGTTGGCAAGAATGTTCAATGTTGATTATGTGTTTGGAGTGTGTGTTTGTGTAACTGTGTGTGTGTGTGTGTGTGTGTGTGTGTGTGTGTGTGTGTGTGTGTGTGTGTGTGTGCGTGTGTGTGTGTGTGTGTGTTTGTGTGTGTGTCTAAAGTAAATAAGAGAGAGAAACTGTAAAAAAGAGTATATGCACCTATCATTTTCTCTCTCTGCTTTTATATACTGCCTGCCTTCAAAGCATAGCTAGATGTAACTATGCCACTGGATCGGGCAAACATGGTACAACTGTTGCTTAGCAGCAACCCAAATGACTAAAGGGAAAACTTTGTGTCTATTGTTCACTGTATTAAGCTCATTATATGTTTCTGGGCCTGTAAAACGATTCTCAGAGACAGTCTAACCTTTTACAACTGTTTGCACTCTAAACTTTTTTAAATTAGCTGTATAAGGCCAAACAATCAATGAGTAACCACACCCAAGAATGAAACACTTCAACATGACCTGAAAAACTAGTGAAAACTAGTCCAGCTCAAACAACACGATCTCAAACCTCATTTACATTACTCAAACAACAAAAGCATTTGTAGTACAGAGCTAACCGAGATAACATTATGTTAGTTACAGTATGGACCACTGTGGAAGCAGGATACAACAACCTTTGACATGGTATTTGTCATAATTGCAAATAACATATAACTAGGGCATGCTGAATGCACATATGCTCTGAGGCAAGCTAATAAAATACCATGTCTCAAACAAAGTCCTAGCTTAATAATGAACTTCCCAGGGAGACACACATTTAAATGAATTTTCTATACTGTGGTGATCCTAAAATTATTCCAGTGGACTGATTGACCTCGACTTTGACAGCACATACTAACACGTTCATCATGAAAAAACAACGTGGTAGGTAGGAGTATTTTCTAAATGTTTTATTGAAAAACTTAAATTGTTTTCCTTTTCAAAAATCACTCCTAGCTTTATGTAACATTTGGGGTGATTGTAATCCCCCCTAGCCTGTGGCAAGAAACAAAGTAATTCTGCTGCAATAAGCCGTAGCTGTAATGGCTGTGTTTCATGCAGAGCTGCATCTGAACAGAGCAGAGGAATGCTAACCTGCTGAGTCGTACAGCAAAACATATTAGCTTTGATGTGTGCTAATGATGAGAAAAGGACAGCAGCACAGCCTGATTACCTCAGGGGGTAAAGGTGTGCGGGAAGAGGTGCATCGTACAACTTTCAAAAAGACACATATGAGCTGAATGTGGATGTAGAACTAATGACTAAACAAACCCAAAACAAAGTGTGATCTGTACCTGCAGTGTCTTCACAAAAAGTTTAAACTGCACAGACAGAGCATACACAATGCATACTAAAATATAAAATGTACATAACTATATAAATGTTTACTTTGTATGTTACATGCAGATCAGACGGTACAGTTTATGGTACAGATGACTGTCTTGTTTACCTACACATCATCTACTCTATATTAATAACATAAACTGCACACAGCCATAGAGGTAAATAAGATGCTGTCTAGTCTGCTTAATTTGCATTGCTAGAATTTGACTGCACTCATAAGAGAAATACTTCTATGTTTCATGTTCTTAAACTGTGAAATATTTTGTCCAAACATTTCTCCCAAATGAAAAGTGCTACAGCAGTGATTATTTCCAACAAGTTTCACATGTTTTACATTCGTCATGCTTCCAAAAACATGGTCATGTGCAAGACACTAAACTATTTATGTTTTCAGTGGTAGTACTGTACTGTACATGTTTTGTACTCAATGATTTCTGTTTAGTGTCTAAAATGAGTCAGTGAAGAAGACCCTGATAGACGCAGGACACACTGAATGCTTTTAATTGCAAGCAGATCCTCAGGGAGAACTGGAGGTACTGATTGGAAAAAACAACATCTGAGCTGCACTGCTTGCCCTGTTGTCACTTTGATGCGAATGAACAGATAGAACAAAGATGGCAGATGCAAGACAGATGCATCATAGAAAATGATGTGTGACAAATAATCTAATTAAAGCATGCTCTTCCTTGTCATCAGTGATGATCTTATAGTGTATTACAAATACTTAAACTTAGAGTTGTTCACAGGGTGTGTGTGTGTGTGTGTGTGTGTGTGTGTGTGTGTGTGTGTGTGTGTGTGTGTGTGTGTGTGTGTGTTGGCTGCGTGAATTTGTTCTAACTCTTTCATCAGCTCCACATTTCTGCTCCACCACAATATGTTTATCTCTCAAGAGCTATCTAAGTGACATGACAGGAATGGTTACCCTGTTCTCCTGATTTACAGAGAGAACACGCAGCAGCATTCCTCAAATCATCCACGCATTACATAAGTTTATTCTGAGACCAAGACAAGAAAAATACACATTTTAACTACTTAGTTATATTATTTGCACAGTTTTTTCATCTCTCCAATAACAATAAATGAAAAAAAATACAGCTAATCCTAATCAAAATGTTTGCAATCGATAAAATTATATCAAGGGGGTATTTTAGCATCTTTCAGCTCATGATTTTGGTTCTATGACCTGCCACTGTTTTTGTCCAGTCATACTGCTCTTATCAACATTGTTTCCAGCCACAACAAGAAGCGGTTCACAGCTAAAGAGCTGATAAACCCTACGCTACCTGCACAGTGCAAACGGGCAGATAAACTAAGCTAACAACAAAATAGACAGTTGTTAGAGACCAAATACTGAAGTGACAGAAACCAGAGTACAAATTAATTGTAATGTTAAAAAAATAAAATTGTGTCCATGGCTCTCCATAGTATCATTGATCATCTTTTTTTTTTTTTTTTTTTTTTAACATAAGGTTTGTGATGTAAACAGATCATGAATAAGAAATCATATTAAAAACTAATAGAAATGCAGGTACACAGACAGAAGATGAACAAGAGAATATTATAAGGATACCATATATTTGCACAAATACCCCTTTCTTTCAATTAAGCAAAACTTAGAAGCAATCATCACAACCGGAGACATAATTTTTAAAATTAAAACAGAAACTTTATGCAGACTTTAAAAGATGAAATCTTTTGTTACACCCTGACTTTTACAGGCCAGGTAAACCAGGTATTGGTGACATGTCCACTGAGGACAATTTATGTTACAAACAAACACATATGTTGTCTTCTTCATACTGCAGCAAGAAACTAAAACTCAGCAACAGACTTTCCTCTCTGAAATGTGAAGGGTAGTTGCTCTTGCTCAGTACAGCACTGTTACAATGACCACAGTGTTGGTCCTGCCCTGTGCTGGAAAGGTTGAAACAGACTCTGCACTGTGTCACTTCCTCTGTGCTGCAGACGTCACACTGTTGCTACAACATGTACCCAAGCCCACCACTCCCATGATGAAATCATCCAGTACACGCAACCACTTTTGGACAGTTTTATGATAGTGATTGCTTTCCTAACTAACTTTTTTCTGCTTAAATATGTCATAGTGCTGCATGTAAAACGATCATTGAATATTAAATATGGACATGCCTAAGTATTCCATTCATGTTCCAAACTTCACTCTGCACGTTCTACTCCTAAACAAAACCTATTTCTTGTTGAGTTTATGTGTAAAAATAAGTCCGCTATGGGGTGTCGATTAGCTCAGTTGGTAGAGCATCCGCCCCATATATGAAGCCTTGCCGCAGCAGCCCAGGGTTCGAATCTGACCTGTGGCCCTTTGCTGCATGTCATTCCCCATCTCTCTCTCCCCACATTCCTGTCACTCTTCAGCTGTGTCTATCAAAAATAAAGCTTGAAAAAAGCCAAAAAATATCTTTAAAAAAAAAATAAGCCTGCTATGATGCTTAATGGACTATTATCTGTACTTTACAAAAATGCAGTCAACTACACTGACTTGGGTAGCTGTTACTGTTTAGTTTGCACATGTGTTTGAAACTAAATGGTAACATTCTGTGTGCCCTTTGCTCCATTCCCATCATTCATCATAGTCTCACTTCCTTCTTCTTTTTTCCTCTTCCTTCTGTCCACCCCAGCATGTAGTCATCCTTGCAGCTATCCACTAAGTTTAATGGTTGTTGTTTTTCTACTGCTTGGGTGAGTTAGAGAGAATTATGACGGAAAACAAGGGAGACAGCCACAAGCTTGTACGAAATTCGCCCATAAAACTTTGAGGGTTATATCAGGACATCTGTTTTTCCTCCCCCCGTCATCACAACCTTAATGTAGGGCATGGTTCAAAGGTCTGCTTAGATAACATTCAAGCCACTATTTTTTAGCATTTATAAAGTACTCTATCTTAAGTGTACTAACTTGCATTTCTGCTGCTCTAGAATGCCATTTGACTCTAAAGGGTGACTTCCATGCATGCCAGAAATATACAAGCAGACAGCTAGGTCAACATGAGCTGAAATTCCTTCTTGTATATGCCTCAGATATCAGTCCCCTCAGGCTATGTGGCTCACTGAAGCACGTCATCTCACCTGCATGGTGCTGTTTTCTCGCAAATTGATACATACGCACTCACATATTTATGCACAAACACACAGAAATGAACATGCATCCTATCCTTATTCCCACACGCAAGCTCATTAATACAGTAACAACTAGTGAGATGAGTCTACAGCCTTGCGCTCTGATCCTTTCTGTTGTTATTCAGTTGTAAGGAGCTCTCAGTCAGCATGACATTCACTGCTAGACAGTAATGTAATATACTGTAAATGGGTGGCCAGTCAGTGTGTGGTTTTTTATGCCTAGCCCAGCCCTCTGGGCCCTTGGTAAAGTGTGGGTGCTTCATTGGTAGGCCACACCCGTGAGTGTCTTTTATTAAAAAACTCTGTTCCCCCTGTCGGTTCACTTCCTTAGCTAACACAAATCAGTGCTGCTCTCACATAATCCCACAAGCTCCTTGCTCCTCTACTTGTCCTTCTTTTCTCTTCTATCGGGGACTGCCTCCCCACCACCACCTCTTCCCATGCTGATACAGTGGGGAAACAAGTGAGTGACAGTGAGAGACAAGCTGAGGCAGGGAAGCAAGGAGGGAGAAATCTGCTCCTGTGTTGTTCAGCTGCAAATCTTTGTGAAAGGAAATCCTCCCCTGGCACAAAGGGAGCTCCATCTTTTGTGCGAGGAAGCACTTGAGGCCTTTTCTTTCTGTGGTGGTACCGGCCCCCCTCGCACAATCCCACCCCCGTTGTGCCTTTCTCCACGGTTCTCATCTCTTTCATTGTTTTCCCCTTTGTTACTCATCTGTCCCTGAATTTATTTTAAAGACTTCCACAGCCAGCAAAAAAAAAAAAAAAAGCTTCAAAATGATAAAAGTGTTTCAACAACTTTACCCAAAGTGAGCTGTCAAAAACAGACCGGTCTGCTACGCTTGCTATAGGAGAACTGTGTTCTGGCCCTGGAGAATTGCCATGGTAACCATACAACCAGCTGTTCAGAAGACTCTCAGGACAAAGTAAAAGTTTCCCATGCTGTGCTTGGTCTAACTCATTAAGTATTACTTTTAGGACAAATTTTACAACTCCGAAATAAGTCATATTGTGTCCAAGATGAGAGATTTAGAGCTTAGTAAAAGTTGTGAGACTTACCATCAGAGCTGACAGTATCTTGATGATCAGGGTAGTCTTGTCCAGTGTCCCTGTAATCCACCCAGTTAATCCCCTCTAGACTGTCGTAGCTGGACTGAGCTTGATCCTTCACTGGTACCACTGTGAAATGAGGCATGTTTTCATCACTCTCTTCTGCGTCTCCAACTTAGACTCAACATAGCAGGCTAGCTGTTAGCCAGCCTCAGTTCACCTCCCACTAATGGCAACTACATTCCACTACACTGCGCTCACTTCCTCTGAAGGGTATTATCATACTCCCCGCCCACAGGCCAGCCCCTCCTGGGCTTTTTGTGTGAACAGAAAGGGTATGGAGGTCTCAGGGATGCATTTGGAAAGACACTTACACACACCCCCAAGGGGTGAGAGTGTCCTGTGGGACAGCTCGGATTGAAGAGTTAGTGTTGTCATCCCTGAGTCATGTAGAATGAGAGGGTGAGAGAGAGTAGGGTGACCCCGTTCTGCTCTCTCTGTCATAATGACAACTAACAGAGTGAACCTTGTCTGTTCAAGGTTCAGACAGACAGTCTTCTGTGTATGCGGGCCTTTCCCAAAACACACACAACGACGTGGCAGTTTGGAAAATAATCAAGCTACATTGGTGACGGGGAAAAGAGTGGAAAAGAGAGGGAGGGGAGGATAGAAAAATAAGACAGTTTGTCAAAAAGAGAGGAAACAGTCAATGAACCCAGCCCCCATTCCAACTGTTCAAACAGCTGAACATGTCATTTAAGTCTTTAAACCGAGGGTCATTCAGAATTTGACAACTTGTGTTAAATCATTCATTAAATGACAATAAATTGAAATAAGTATAACATATTATGAAGTGAAACAGTCAGCTTCTGGTAAAACTATGAGGAAAGGTTTAGGAGTGAACTGCAGTAACATACAGAAGGTAAAGTTTACCATCCTCTTCCAAGAATAGTAGCCACTCTCAAACCATAAAAGCAGCAGATCAAAGGCTTTTTAGTAAGGCTGTCATTAGCGGTCCTGTTTAAGGCAGCTTTAAATCTTTCTCCTGCAAGCAGAGATTTTAAACGGTTAGTATGTCTTGGGTCATTTTTTTGACTGTGGTTTTGAAACAACTATGTTCCATTCAAAAATAATCCATGAAACCGTTTAAGTGTAATTAATTTACTTGGCTGAGGCACTGCAAGAAGAGTCACATGTATATGAAAAAAGAGCCTCTGCACCATATGATCTATACACTCTAATTACAAACAAGCTCCTGGTCATAGACTCCCTTCAGGCATACAAGCACACCCATGAAATAATAAAAGTAGAATAACTTAGGTGTAAGATGTTCCAGTCATTACACCCAGTACAAAATTATTTTGTATCCTTGACTCCAGCGGTAATGTAGTCTGATAGGATGGCCTACAAAAATGGAAGATAAATATAGTGATATAATAATAATCTACTGAAATAGCCTTGATCATTTATTAGAACATGTTAGCTCATATGAGATGATTGTCCATGTTTTATGTAAAGTTGTCAAAGTCCAATATGCAGAAGAAGCCCTGCCTTTTGAAACATTGTCAGCACATGTTGGAATCTGCTTTTGCATGAGGAATCGTGGTTGCGTGGACACATACAGTTTTACTTTAAATAGTAACCATCACAATAACAGTTTAAAAACGTAGGAAAAAACCTGGCGATTTCAAAGATGAGTCATTTTTATAAATATTTTAGATATAGCCTTTTTTTTGTATGGAGGCAGTAAAGCTTCTTTTCTGTAAAAATTAAGAATTAAAGTAATCTTTAGACCATAGAGCTATTGCTACAAGACCCCCCCCGCCCTCCTTTTACATGCCCTTTGTAAATGTCAACATTTCTCAGTAATTGGTACCTTTGTACTATTAACATATTACCATGGTCTTCTCTCATTCTCTCATCTTTCTCCAGACAGACTTTGACGTAATAGAAGTAATTTCTTGTTCTGACTGACTTGCTGGCTTGGCGAAGTAATACACAGATGCCATCAACCATATAAGGCTATTTCCTAGACTGACTAGCACATGAAGGGCTGTGTACAAGTGAGGGTCAGTGAGCAGCAGGCAGGAAGGCAGGGCCTGACACAGTCTTTTCTTCCACCACAATTACTCAGCCTTGTGGAAAGACACGTAAGCAGGAGGGGTAAGTCCCAGAAAACATGAGGCCCATGAGGGTCAGCTTGTTTACAGAAGAAATTTGTGGATCTGGTGGCAAAGGTACTGAGGTAAGAAAGTTCAATGATGGGAGCTTCTTACCTATGTCCTGGTCTGGGCCCATAACACTTCTGAGCCTACGGTCGAAGGTTCCAACTGAGGTAAGACTTAGGTGGATCTATTTGCCTAATATGTTGGCTCACAGCTTTTGACCTTTCCTCCTGCCATCTTTATCTTCACTTGGTAATGGAAGTTAAAATTTATACTTTTCTGACTTGTGAGTATAGCTGTTCCCCACTAGATGGCAGTCTTATACCTCCAGCTTCCAGATAAAAATGTAAGTAATCTTTCTGTAGGTGTCAGACTTTCAATACTTTATATATACTAAAATTACATAGTCTGGGTTCAGGAACATGAGTGATGTAAACAAATATTTTATGCTAAGATTCAATCATTTTGTGGTGTTAGTCTATGTATTTATTAAAAAAAAATGTTATGTCTGTTTAGATTAGGGTAGCTTAAATAATTAAATGAATAAATAAACCAGATTCTTTAAAGTGATGTGGTAATCAGTTATAATATTGTCAATGATTGTGGAAAGATGTGATGTTAACCTTTTAGTTAATTTCTCAGATTTTATTACAACATATTTTCCCACAGTCACCCTGTCTACCTTCTAAGAATTTCATGAGACTATTGTCTGAAAGAGGGGATTTCTCTGAGATTGAATGAATAGTACTTAGCTGCATGGCTAAATCTAATTGCTTGCGAAAGCTAAGCACCCCTTGTCTTTCTACCAGTGACATTGATTAGGCTTTTCTAATACTGTGCTTTAGGGGACTTAAGTCTATCCAATTACCTTTGGCTGCCATCATTAGGTTGACGTGGCCCCAGGGGCCCTTTCACTTTGTCTCTAGAACTGAAGATCTACCTTTGTGGACAATTAATGCCATACAGCCTGGCTACTCTGGTGACTGAAAAGTTGCCCACGGTATTACATTGTCTCAAAAGGAGCTTTACCAATGTATACGACTGAGAGCTAGATTAGACTTTTAGGGGGTTTCAGTCTATTTGGGTTTCTTGGAGGTTTTGATCTATGGGTCTTGCGCACAAGATGGTCAGTCTCTGTATTACATAAATAGATAGGCTATTTAGTTTGCTAACAGTGCACAATTGCTGCCTTTAAACTTAATTGTATTTAATTGTATGTACAGTTATAGTTTTTACCTTCTCAATACTCAGATAGTTGATTGCATTCATTTGATATGGAGTAAAAAGTATCTCATATGATATACAGTATTGAGGTGTGTTAAGTGTCAATTTAACTAAATAAAGTGTGTTTGCTCTGTGAATATTGACATTTTCTTATTTTAAATGACAGAGACAATTGCTAATCTAGACTATTTCACCCACCAGCCATATTTAGGTAACAATGATAGACCAGCCATTGGTTTATGGGTGGCATTATCTTCCAGAAGGCAGGCGACAATTATCTGACAGGCTTCGACAGGTTTCTCCTGTTATTAATACCGCTGTCATTCTAATAAAAGTTTTTGGTCATATTGTATTCATCGTATTTGACTCGTTTTCTCAAGAACATCTCCTCCTCAATTTTTAGATCTTAAAGAGTGAAACAGCGCCCCTCTGGCTTTCTATTCGCGGTAAATGTCAGTCACGTTGTGTGGTAAAAGGTGGTATTGCACGACTACCGGAAACGGTGCTAAAGAGACCCCAGGTGATTTCCCTTAATTAGTAACTTCATGCTACTGTGACATTGTTCAGGATACCGTTACAAGTATATGGGGAATAGAGAGCGAAGCCAGTCCATTGTGGTTTAGTTAGCAACATGATTCAAAAATAAGCAAAATGGTTAGCCAGTTTTTCAGTATTGCTAATGATATTAGTAACAGTGTTAAAACCGTATTTTGTACGTAGCTAGCAGCCTCGGAGGGTGTATGTGTGTCTCTGGAAGTGTACGAAATGACTGACTGAGAAGAAGAACTGATGGCAGGCTACTCATGGACCCTGTAACTGGACCTGTGCCCCAGTGAAAACAAGAGGATATAGTTGAAAACCTTTGGACAGGAGAGAGTTGGCGGAAATATCAATAGACTCTGTAGTGGGAGAAATTAAGTCCAGTGGAATGTTAGCCGATATTTTGTGGTTATTGAAGATTTTGCCACCATGATGGACAGTGGTCTTCTGGTAAGTGAGGCATAATCTCCTTATTTCTGCTCACTGTTTGTTTTACCTGAAAAAAAATGGCCGCCGTGCCTGTCTGCAAACAGAAATGCATAATGGACTGGTTGCACAGCAGACATTTTGAATAGTCAAAGCCAGAAAAACACAGGTGGACTTACAGTAACAATAACTGTAACAATGGCACAGTTCCATTAAGGGTCCCAGTAGGCTACATACAATAGGTGGAATGCAGCAGCCATTCATACGCCTGTGAGTTTCCTGACATGTCAAAATGTCTGCCATGCAACCAGTCCAAAGTCCCTTAGACATTATGGCATGTCACAGTAAGAAACAAACACAGCTGTAAATAATGAAATTGATAATGGCTAAATTCCATTTAGCTGCTTTGGTTTCAGAGTCCTGGTATAATGTGCATGTTGGCTCACTGTCACACCTCATGTTGTTTACTGACATGGTTGAGTAGAATGCAGGCATTGAATCAAAATGTCTGCTGTGAAAAAGGTCTTTCATTGATGTGGATATATTGCTTCCAATAAGTAAAAGGCAATGTTTCATGTTTACCTGAATATAGCGCTGTGTGTTTTAGGGCTGTGTGTTGTTCACAGACCCTCAGCACCATGGACAGGGCCTCGAAGCGCTTTGAACAAATTTGTTGAGTTTCACATTCATAAGTTTCACATTCATAAGTTGTCATTTTCTGTAATGTACATGATTGTTTGTACCTGGTGCTGAGGTCTAATGGTTGGTTGTTTGATTGTTTCATCCTAGTTTTGGTTGTCAGCTGTGACACATTTGTTGTTAATTTCCAGTAGATTAGACAGGTGTGTTAGTCATGTATTTGATACATGCATTCATACATTAATAACATACATTAATTTGATTAATTGTTGTCAACTCAGTTGATGTAGCCCCCCAAAAAAGGAGTGAGTGGAGTCTTATATTCCCCCACTAGTATAGTACTTTATATCTGTTTTGGTTGGAAAATTCATTTTGTGTATGACATGGAAAGAATGTGGTCAAACTGTTTTTCCCAGTAGGCCCTGTGTTAGTATAAAGTGGTGAAGGATTTCAATTAAAGGTATAGTGTGACTATAAACAAAGTCTGCTAAAACCACTTTCTAACGGTCCAAGCTTTATGAATGAATAACACCCTCTGAGAATACTCTCAGAAAGCTTTGAGCAAGGAATGGACAAACTTGTACTTTAGTAATGAGGTGTGGTTGATCCTGTTGCTAGGAATGATGCATCCTTTTAAAAGGGTAGATACAGTACAAACAATATTTGGAGCCGCTCGCAGGCTTCTCCGCGTCCTCACGACCACTGTCGACTGTCACGCTCTTGCTGCCGACTCCTCATGCATCTGGTCACAAACCGGGCCATATGGCCATGACAAAAGGAAGGAGACGCACACAACAAAGCCGATTAACAAATTATTTATTAAGAAAAGAATACTTAAACTAACAGTAGGATGTGAAATCAGTTGGTTCAGTGGTGTAAGTGAGTGCATGAGTGGATAAGTGTATGAGTGCGGTGTTGTAATAAGATGCAGCAACACAAAAAACAGTTAGTTGTCTCAGGGAGGAGAGAGCGTACTGAGCTCCCAGAGGGTTTTTAAAGGCGCATGGCAAACAGGCCTCAGGTGTGTCCAATTTGATGACGGCCCTCCACCACGCCCACTTAAAGTACCTGCACCGGAAACAAGACAAGCCACACAACCAGGAACCGGAAGACAGGGTGGAATGGGTCGTCACAGTGTTCGTTTCATCCTGCCTAGGTCCAAACACGCTACTGTGTTTAAAAAGGGGACAGTGATTAGACGACTGGATGCAGGTGTGTTAATCACCTCCCCTGCAGCTGATGCACCACGCCCCCTCCACAGTAAGGTTGTGACAGACCTAAATTATCATTGCTTAGTGTGTTGATCACTTTAATTTCTGGTGGTTTTGCATTTGGTAGGAGATGTGAGCGAATCTCTAATGAGACTGAGTACAAACATAATCCCCGCAAGATCTAGTGTTTCTTTGTCTTTACACTATTTGCTCCCCTGTTCTTAAGCATCTTTAAAGTTCTCCTCCCTACTGCTTTTCAGCTTAGGAGCTATCCTAATGGCTAAGATGCCTTGTGTATGACCTTTGTCTTTACCAGGATCTAGTCTTTACTTTAAGGGGAAATTCTTGGAAATGTCATAGTAATTGGAATCGTAAGTAAGGAGCAACTCTTTATACAGCTCTGAGGACTGGGAACATCAGACCAGCTGTAAAGGATGAGTAAAACTAATTTGGTAAGGATTAGACTGCAATGTTTTTCTGGTTTGTAATGCTTATTCAATCTGGCAAACTAACCACAGCAACAAACACCAATCATGGTTTGGGATCTTCGCCACAACGTTTCCAAACATCTACGTGACTAGTAAGAAAAAGTATGGTTATGGTACTTAGTTCAGGGAGACGGTTAAGGTCATGGAAAGACTGCAGTGTTAAGTATCTGGATTTCAAGATACAATACCAGAGGGTATTGAATGTTATACACACTCTAAAGCCCCCTGAGGCAAATTGTGATTTGTAATATTTTTTTATATCTTGACTTGACTTGACTATAGTGCTTTGCTTTGCTATATTTTTTCCAACCCTATTATAAACTATTTCTAATTCCCTCTGTATGCCACTCAATTCCTTTATAACATCTATGGAACTCAGCTCCCACACCAGATGCCCTGCTGAGGCTATAAATTTGTCTGATAAGAAAACAGCTCAGATAACATAGCCTTATGTCTCCTCTCACACACACTTAATGCACATGCTTTGTCTTATCACAGAGATATGGTGACAAAGCAGGATAACTTACAGTGATGTGAAATACATACATCACATCTACAAGGAACAGCTGATGTTAAATAATATCTGCTCTGAAACTACACAGTTTTGCTTATTACCTTAGCCGACATGGGAGTTTATTATTATTCCACTATTCCTACAGCATACTGTGTATTTTATGCCCACAAGGACACACACACACACACCATCCTCTCAGGAAATCTACTGCTGATGGACATGATAACATCAGAACCATACTCCTTCTGTGACAGATTGCAGACTAGGAACCAGCTCAAACTGGATTACAAATGAGAGAGTAAAATAGATACAGAGAGCAGGAGGAAGGTAAAAACAGAAAATGAGTGTCGAAGAGCATGGAAGAATAGTGAACCAAGGACCAGACATCCGAAGAGGTGAAGACATTAACCCAGGGTTAGGTGGAAAACATTCTCTCCTCACTCACCACAGGATCCATTTGTGTTTTCCCTATCCTGCTCTGCTTTGTCTTTGTAGTTAGCCATTGCATGTCATCGAAACTCTATTCAGCATTGCGTAACGATAAACAAACATTGGCCAGTGATGTGTAGTTATAAACATGGAGGTTCGTCAGTAGTGGGTAGGTTCCACATTTTATTTGTCTTTTGAAATTATAGCAGAGACCTCTTTGTTTGCCTGCAAATGAGAAGCAATGTTGATTATCTGTCTGAATTCATTGCAAATGTTGGAGCTGACCATTACTGACGTGGGTATTCATTGATTAGGGGAACAGGTAGTTTATATAGTCGTAAGTAGGTGTGTTCATGTTCACTGAAATAAATGAATTGTATTTAACCAGGGCCATGGTAGATTCAGATGTTTATGTCTAATCAATGTTAGAAGGCAGGCATAATTTTGTGGAAGCTATGTGAAGAGTTTAATGCCATTCATGGGCAGAAAGCCATAGGAATAGCTTTTCATGCCTGACTACCTGTGGTACATCTGAATAAGACTTGTCTTTAATGTCTTTAATTTATAATTTTCTATCTGTTTGCAAAACACTGCAAGTTATTATTGACTAAGGAAAAAACAAATCAGTGTACTGTAAAAGAAAACTCTAATCTCCAACTAGATGGAATTCCTCGCCTTAGGGCTTAGTTGGTAGCACTGCATTTTTAAAACACTTCCCATGAAGATGGTTGGAAAATGCAGCACAAATTTAAGCAGGAGGCATTCAGTGGCTTCCATCATCTGCTTATCGCTTTCACTCACTTCCCTCTCTTACTAACACATCCCCCTTTCTATATAGGAACAAACTGTAATGCTTTGTTTTGGTTCATAGAGTTCAACTTATTGAGATTACATAACAGATTAACACTGCATCAGACATTAGAAGTATCCTAGCCTGGGGTGTTGTTTAGCTCAGTTGGTAGAGCAATCGCCCCATGTACAAAGGCTCAGTGCCCCAGCGGCCCAGGGTTCGAATCCGACCTGTGGTTCTTTCCCGCATGTCATTCCTCATCTCTCTCTCCCCACATTCCTGTCACTCTTCAGCTGTCTCTATCAAATAAAGCTCAAAAAGGCCAACAATATCTTAAAAAAAAAAAAAAAAAAAAAGTATTCTAGCCTACCATTACCCAAGAGGTCTTTCGAACACTTTGTTTTCTATAATGATGCATGGCTAGAAAACCAAAAAAATGATCAAACAAGGACTAAAAACTAGCCACAACAATTTGTTGATTTATCGACCTATTGTCATTTAATCTGTAACTATTTTGATAATTATTTATTTTGAGTAATTTTTTAAAGAAAATAATTTCCCAATTTCTTCTTCTCAGATGTGAATATTTGTTTTTTTGTTTTGTTTTTTTTTTCTAGTCCTCTATGACCATAAACTGAATATCTTTGGGTGGTGGACTAAACGAGATGTCACTTTGGGCTTTGGGAAACAGTGGTTAACATTTTTCTGGCATTTTATGAACAACTGATCAAACTGATCAGATGAAATGATGATGAAAATAATCCTTAGTTGCCCTACTAAAAACTGCAGAGAAGTGTGTTAAATCTTCAGAAGTTGGCCGGAAGGTGCCCTGTGGAGTTTTCTTGTAAATAAACAAAAGTTATGTTTACACATAGTGTGTATGCTTGACGTCTAACAAATGTGATGACCACATTTCCTTCCTCATAAAGCACACACAAAGCTCATTACGCTCAGTCAGTTTTGAATTTTACATTGTTTACTTGCAAGCAGTCTTCTTTTTTCTGTCACATGTAGATCAGTGGAATGGGCTGCAATGTATATGGCATCACCTGAGCAAGTACGTGAGACAAACAAAATGCAAACAAACTAAAACCAACAATTATTTTATCTTGCTGTCCTAAAGTCCCAAATGGACAAATTTAATAAACTATACTGGTGCTCTCTGGATGCTGAATGGCTTTATTGATGGGAAATTGTCACACCTTGGGTAAGTGTTGAAATGTGCCGTTAATATAGTTCTGTTGCTTGAGGCTGCATTGTGACACGTACATGTGAGCAGAGTATGAGCGGCAGCTTCAGTGCGTCATGTCTTGGTCACCCTACCACATTTTTGCAGCACCTGTGGTCCAATATACAAGCACTGTAGTAATGCATGTGAAATAGAAAAAAAATAGACTTAAAGCATACATAAAGGCTTCACGTTGTGCTTATTCATGAAAAGCATGACCAAAATGCAAGCCTGTGTAGTTGGCCACACTGTTTGCCTGGATTTGTCCTATACCACAGTCAGGAAAACTGAGGTTGTTTGTCATTGTGTGCTATATACACAGACACAGATACAGTAAGCACCCTTTCAATAAATTTGGAGTTCCCCAAATTTGCATGTGTAAGGAAAGAAGTTGCCTACTGAGCTATGTATGAATTGTGACACTTATTTAAGCTGTTGTAGAAGGTCTGGTGGTTTCCTTGCTATTTTTTCTCATCCCAAGCCACTGCTGGAGTGCTCAGTTCATCGGGGGTTAATAATAATTATTATTTGGCACCTACACATGCACACTCAAACATACTTAAATGAAATCATTCACAAACATAAACTAACAGTGCCTACACACACAGGAAGTAAGGTAGCTGCACTATGAGCTCTTAATGAAACCTCATATACAACAGGAGACAAAATTCGTACCTTATGTTAATAAAGCATTTTATTTTCACATCAGTACTTATTCACAAGATTGGAAAAAAGGTCACTGTATTTTATTTTCAAAGATGCTTCCTCTCTGCACTTTGCTTTCCAAGTTCAGTTGGCTCTGGTTCTGATTTGATTCATTTTCATTTCTATGTCAAGGCAAGACAGAATGGTTCCTGTTGTTGATGCCGATGTTTTCGAGATAAGCTTGGATGTGAACTGAAACTTGGGGTCAGCATAACTCAATCTCACTGATCTGTTCTTGTTTTTATTTAATTTTTTAATGATTGAATAAACACAAATGTCCTCAGTGTCAATAGTAAACATTTTGTTCAAACTAAGATATACATCATGCTTACAAGTGCAGACCACCCATAGGACCACAGGTCTTATCCTCACTGCCCTGTGAACATTTGGAATCACATGGAAGTCTGTTTAACAATGACATGATGGATTATAGTAGCTGCACCATGACAGAAAACATAGGAACAAGCAAGAACAAATTAAAAAATATCAAATTGAAGTTAGATTATATTAAATCACTGTTGATATCACCACTGGAAATGTCAAGACATACATTGTTACATAAACATAAACATAATCTAGAGTGTGATAATGAATGGACAGACGTTATACTGTCTGTGTGCAGACTGGTATTTCAACATGTAGGCTACTTCAGTTTAGGTGAATTCCAGCTTATGTTCTAAGCACTTTGTAAGAGCAACACTGTATCTATTTTTAAACTTGAACCTCATAGGAGCACTCCCAGAAAGATTTCTATCAGATTTTTGTGGTGCACAGTGGAAGTATGTTTGTGTATGTGTGTGTACACAGCATGTCGTTTTTTTTTAAGTATACATATGCACAGATGCATGTAAGAATGCCTTGACAGTAATGGTTGGCAACCATTTTGAAAAACTGTTAACCATTTAACATGAAAAATAGGGAAAGTATACAGTAAAATATGCACTCCAAAACAAAACATTTGTTGCATTAGTGATATTCAAATGTTCAACTGTTGTTAATGAAAATTGGAACTAGACAACACTGCAGGTGTGTTTACTTGAGTTCAATTCATATTTGAGACATCTGTGACAGACATGAAAACAGCTGCACTACTGGTATTTTGTATAACAAGGATTGAAAGTGGATACGTTAACTGGTAACATTTTAGTATCAGATGAAACAAACTAAAAGAATTTTGCTTATTTTTGTACTGGAATAAAGCTTTTAAACATTGCTGAACATTGTATTGCTCAAAATATGAGGTGACCAAAAAATGGCAACCATGTTTTTCAGTTTTGGCTACTAAAAGCTGATGCTTGGTTACCAGCCTGGCAACCACTTAAAAG
Source organism: Sciaenops ocellatus (assembly GCA_033000465.1). NCBI lineage: Eukaryota > Metazoa > Chordata > Actinopteri > Sciaenidae > Sciaenops > Sciaenops ocellatus. Next base: position 17,575,619 of record CP136888.1, read on the forward strand.
TTAGTGTTGATCCGTGGGTAGACATATTTTCGGTTTCCTAGACATATAAACACGTGTCCATGTCCAGGTTGCATGACCTGAGGTCATAAATGCTTATCATGAGATCAAAGAAACTGTGGCCATGTGTAACCATATCTTATGTGGGAATCAGAATTTAGAGTTTATTAGATTCATGTCTGCTTTTGCTTGGAAAACAGGAAAGGGGCACCGCATTATAACTTTTGCTAATATGGATAGATAAGGATGGACTTAAACTACAAATGTGGGGAAAAGGATCACAGACTTTGCAGGTCTCTGATTCTTATGAAGACTGTTGTCCAGTTTCTTTGTGGTATTCACAGTTGTAGGGGTGGCCCAAGAAACAAACAGGAAATACATCATCCACAGAGTGTGCCCATGGGAGGAGAGGAGTTTCCTGCCTCTGAGGAATGCTGGCCATCATATTATGCTTAGTGCTGCCTTGTTGTTGCACAAGTTAGCCAAGCAGTTACACTAGAGAGAATGTGACTTCTTGGTGAGTTCCTCACCTTTCAACAGTAGGGCATAATATAAATGCTGCATATAACAAAACAGCAGCAGGATCAAATTACTATAAAATTAACTTTTGCTTTCAGAAAAGGAAAACACCTAATAGGGCATTCCATCTATCAACATCTATGAGCAGTCACATGCTAAGGCACCAGCAAATATTTTTGTTAAACCTCTAGCATTGAAAGATTATTTTTGTCACAGTTGGACATCATAGTGGAAAAGCTCATCACTCACTGGGTTTCCTTCACAATTCCAAGAAAAACAAAGGAAAGTTTTCTATACCAAAGAGATGCATTGATGTCTGACATTCTCTGTTAAACCCTCCCAGATTTGGATTTAAAGCCCACAGTAACCCCTACCCTGCCACTGTCAGTCCTCAACAAACCAGCAATGATGAATACATCTGTGATGTTTACTTCACATTGTATAGATCACTGTGTGAACAAAGAACACTTGCATTACAGCACTGATACAGTAGACACAATCAGAGCTGCCACCAAATCTGACTGAAATCTGAAATGCTGCTGCATCTAGCTACTTATAACCATTGCATTTCATTAGACCTTTGTAATGACAAAATGGTTTTCTTTCACTGCATCTACAGGAAGCAAAACTTAAGTTATAATCCTCTTCCCACAGAGGATCTTATAACTAAACCTTTCATAACAGTACCTTCACTGGTTTTCCTGTGTCAGGATTCTCTCCATGAAGTGTTCCTGCCAAGTGCAAAAGGTTTTACTGCTCAGTCACATGGATTATTCCCTGTCAATTGGATTATGAGTATAGAACAAGTTCTCAGTCTAAAGGGGCGCATTAGAGAATGGCTCTCCTTTGCCCCAATCACATTAGTACTGCACAGAGCTGCCAATTAAGAAGCAGTCTATGGTGGTCCAGCTTGACTTTTATTGGCTAAACAAATTTGATGAAAGTTTGTGGTTTTGACCTTTTTGCTGCATTAAGGTTGAACTGGAGGCATTGAGAAGCAGTACAGAGATGAGATGATATGGAAAAGGCAGACTATTCACGTCCCACTTCAAAAGAACAGATCAAAGGTGGGATTATTTGCTATGGAACTGTTCATCATCAAATTAGATGTTTATAAAGGGGCAAATGCTACCTTCAGCTCAGTAAATGTTATTTCCAGTTTGCAAATGTCTTGTCTCAATATAAACTGTCTTGATCACATATCCACTGCTAAGATGCTGCAGCAAAACCAATGTGAACATTATGTTACATTATGTTACGCTGGGATTCAGTATCTTATGGAACAAGAAGTCTCGATTTAATAATAACACCAATAACTGTTATTTATTATACAATTGTGTTGCAGAATTAAGGTTTTCCTACATCTGGTTAATTCAAGATTATTCACAATATTGATACTTTTGCTATGGAGCTTGAATTGAAACCAGAAACTGATGAACTTTGGGTCCATTAATGTTTTTAAAGAGTTTTTAAAAAAACATGCCGCAAAGGGACACAGGTTGTGGTCGAGCCCTGGGCTGCTGTGGCAAGGACTGAGCCTTTGTACATGGGGCGCACACACTGAGCTAACCGGTGCCCCATTTTAAGACATTTTAATGTCATAATAAATTACTCATTAGTTTGAGTAGATTCACATTACAAATGTCTGTGATTTCATTCGTCCAGCTACCCACCACTCAGTGTTTCCTCTCTTTCACCTTATCCTCCAGGTCCTCTTAGTAGATTGTAAGATGTTCACTGGTCAGATGGCATATTTATGTCCTTATTAGAGGACAGAATAAATAAATAAATAACCACCACCCCATCTGCGGATCCACAGGCACTGTCCCACTGTCCATGCAACACGGAAGAGGTGTGTTGGCCAAGATATTCCAACAATATCCAGAGCCTTCAGCATCTCACAATCAACCTCAATCACCTGGGGCATTGCCACTGTGAAGCTTTCTAACTAAGGTAAATGGTTCCTCCAACTGTATTTGGTACACAGAGCAATCTATTGGTTAGGGTTAGATTCCATGTATCTTTGCACCACCCTACAAGATTCTCAGTGAGGTTGTAGTAGACTGTTGTCCCTCCTTGTGATGCCTAGTAAAAAGCCATGCCTTACTACAGTTAACCGTGTAGCTGGTTTGAACCCAGGACCTTTTTGCTGTGCAGCAACAGTGCCACTGAACCACCACCTACCCCTGCACCACCATGCCAGCACTCTACCCTCCCTCATTTTACAGGTGATGGAGCGCTCGTTGGGTGGTAAAATGTTAAGAGTGGGTGGTAAAATGTTTATAGTCCCTTTTCCACAGGCATTCCACTGGCTTAACATAGTTTTGGGTTATCTCTGACTTTTTCCTTAAATTGCGTGCTGGAAAAGATGCAGATTGTTTTACTCACCTTCTAGTCTTCCTGTCTCAGCTCTACAGAGAGGTCAAAACCAGGTCATGTAAACCAATAAGTTGCTATAAACTTGACTTCAGATAGTTTAAAAGCTTCCTGATCAGTACACTGTATGCCAACAATATTGCTTTTACAAAATACGTTTTTGGGAGCATTACATTAAGACATTTTGTTTGTCCCAGTTGCCCCTACTCATAATAATGAGTGACCTTTCTGACTGACTTTTTTTTTCCAGGCAAAACTCAAAATTGCAAATACAAAGTTATATTTTGATAAATCATCAATACCTTCTTATCTGATGGGTTTTTTTTCATCTTGAAAAGACAATATCAGTATTAATTTCTTTTTTTTTCCTCTGCTTTTTGCTTCTGCAGTTAGGGATATTCCTTTCTTTCCTAGTTTCCTATTTATTGGAAATCAGCAAGCCATACCTATGTATGCTGTAGTTTTAGTAGTGCGTTCAAATTGAAAAAAAGAAACCCAGATAATTAACAATGTTAGCATGCATACTAATTTCACTCGATTCTATGACATTGCAAAGGACAACAAAAATGTAAGAACTTTTTAAAGCCAGATAAAGTAAAAAAGTTATTTGTCAACGGTGATACAACGCAGAAAAAATCTTTTAGGACAAGAAGTAAAGTATTAAATCTTTGAACAAACATTTATCTTTTCCCGTAAGATCCAAAGTCACAATCGAAAAGTGCATTTTATTTTTTCTATTAAGTATTTAAAAGTATTTAGAAGACAGTATTATGTCAGACGTGTTGCTGATTACTATAATAATAATAATATAATACATATGCAATATAAAATTTTGGAAATTATTTCTTCAACAGTAATTGATGAATGTGGGAAACTGGCATGAGTGCAACAGAGTATTGTAAACAACAGTAGCTTAGCCAGCAAAGGTGCAAAGAATGAACAGTGAGGTCCCGTATGTCAGTGATACAGCAGGCTAACAAAGGGGAAGACAGTGGAAAGGCACAGTCAGTCACGGTGAGAAGCCCTCAGTCAACGGTTAGTCAAGAAGGTCCCATACCTCAAAGTCTCTGAAAACTGACAATAAATCAGAATACATGTCTTGAAGTGTGTGTAGAAGAAATTCTTTATTATCATAGTGTATACTTTAGACTTCTTCATAGATAGTTGTCACTCACGTTCAACAGGACATTGGTATTGTACACAGTATTTTTGTAAACATAGTCCAGGAAAGCCAAGGTTTATTTGTTCACATCCATATGTGACAAAGTATCCCAGAGTTACACTGAAGAATATTTTTTCTAAATAGTTCACCTTAGCTATACATCAAAACACCATGGTATGACTGTGGACAGTTACATTTAAAATACTTTACATTCACGTTTTGTTATAAACAATTTGATAAATACAAGATTAGATATAACAAAAGAATATATTTATATATTTTTATATCTTCTTATATATTCCACATATATTTGATTTTTTTTTCTTTGTGGCTTTATTCCTTTCAGCAAGGGTCTGTTATGATTCAAGGTTAAAATTCAACATCATCCCAATAAATAAAAAGGAAACTCAAAAGAAAATCAAAAACATTCCTAAAGGAAAATATTGGCACTTCTATGGTGAGGAAAGTGGAACATCACAAGATATGTTTCAAGTGAAAATTTAAGAGTTGATATCATGCATTTAACATAATAATCAATATACAGTGCAGTGAGGTATTTGACAGTTGTCACGCACCCTCCACTGTACACTAACAGTTGTACTGTAAGGTTGGAAACGAGATTTCAATACACACACACACGTACTCTCTCTCTCCCTCTCTTTTTTATCATTTTCTCTTTGGAGGAAAAGCCACAGATATTCCTCAGAAGCACTGAACTGACAAATATTTGTAAAGTAAAAGTCACACAACAATAATACAAAACAGTTTGTAACAGTTACACCATTTGTTTTGCTGAATTTTTCACCTTCAGTAAGCAGCCAGGCAATGACCAAGTTCAGCCTTAGTCTTTGTTTGAGATTAAGGCCTGGTTGTGAGTCTGGCCTTTCAAAGGATAGGATGTGAACGAAGCCTGCCTTAGTTGTTTTTAAAGCTTTGGAGAATTGCATGCATTATTCCCTTTTCTGTAACAGAATGTGACACAAAAGCATTATATCAGGCCTGTTTTCTCTTCGCTAAGGAGCTTGACCTTGATGCACTGTTGACCTCCAGCTCTTTGGCTTGAATATCAAAGGACTGGGTCAAATCGAGAGATTGCCATCCACAAACTGTGGTTTGATTTAGTCGGTTCCTGAGTCAACACAGTTCTTTTTTCTTCCTGTACGGACTGTAAGAAACATGGAGTGTCTCGCTCGATAAGGCACTGACACAGATAAGCAACTCTACCGAAACAACGGCAAGAACTTTCTTCCAATATTTATTTAGTTTTTATATTTTATTATTGTTTATCAACATATTAAATAATCATATGCCTAAAAAAAGGTTTAACAATTTAACACATTTGGGTTCCATGTATAGTAGTACAGAGAGAGATGGGGTTGTTTCAAGAGAAAAATCACATTACAAACTATACAAAATCATAAGTTATGATTAATTAAAATAGTATATAGAAACCATAATGATGTCAATGGGCAAATAACAGTACATTTTCCCCATTGGATGTCCCTCCCTTATGAGCTGAAGCTGTCGAATGCTATCGACATGTTAACAGGCATAACTCTGAAATCAAAGTGCTTCAAGCTACTATTGACAACAAAGGCCTTGGGTAGTAAATGCACAGAGAGAAGAGGTTTGAGTCTGTTGCTGTCGTTGCCTGTCCGACCATTGGTGGCACACAGGAACTTCAAACACCAGATGTGATTGTGGATGACGGAATTATGGGTATTTGGCATCAGATGGCCAACCAATGTCTGAGCTGGAAAACAAAGACAGATTTGTGACTTAATTTCAAATGCATTTTATTCCATTATAAGTGCTGATACAGTTTTCTCCTGGGTAAAAATGTCCTTAAAGTACACCTGAAAGTATTATCTGTCTTTTTTTGTCTTCTCTTCAAATACTTAATTTTGATATGTTAGTAATAATCAGTGTACAAGTCAATTCCACAACTAATGAATGTGTTCAAATAAAGATTAATTGCAATTAATCTTTATTTAAACAACACTGTCAGCAAAACAACAACACTGTCAGCAAAATACATTTTTCCCTTACTTTGAACTGCCGTACATTTCCTTCAGCCACCAAATGATGTTCATGTTCTGGAGTGACGCAATAGGCTATCCTCTGCAAAACAAGTAATTACAACACATCATTCTCAACACTTTTCACACATGGCACACATACTGAACACTACATTTGTCTTTTAAAATATATTTAATATATTAAACTTTTATTTATTTGATTCTTACTTTAAATGCTTAACTTTCTCTTCACAAATGCATATTCGTAGTGGGGCCATGCAATACTTGTGATGTAAGAGGGAAGACTTGTACAAGACCTTACTAAAACAGACATTATGTACTTTATCTTTTGCTAAATATGCCAGTGTTTTTAGGAATCCATGAGGAATCCTTATCAAGAACTTGTTTACATGAGAACATGTTTATTTTTGTTATTATGTGGAGATGAACTTGTAGGTGCCGCCTGAGAACCTGAGAAGTATCTTCAACCTTGAGTACCAACGGGAAATGCCAATGGGATGTGGGAATTGTTACATTAGAGTGAAGCTGACACTGGCTGACTGCTGAGGGATGAAAATAGCTCTCTGGTGCTTTTGATGATTACAATCATAAACTCTCAATGCTTTGAAGTGATCATTTCATCCGAAAGTGTTCTCACAGTGCCAGTGTCATCAAGTTGGAAAGTTCACTCAAAGATTGTTCTTCTTTCAAACAAAACTTGAAAACAGCATACTGTATTCCCTTTAGACACAATTGTACCTTTTTATCTGTGCTTACATTTGGCTACATCTTGTGTGAGAGATTTTATTTGTGTCATGTATCTCAGTACAAACTGTTCCCACTAAGCACCTGTGTCATTACAAATTGTTTTTACCATATTCCCTCCTCTAGCGATAATCCTGGCAATAATTTAAGTCAGTGTATTAATATATCTTAATTAATTTATCTTTAATGAAGCAGCTTGCCATGACTTTTTCAACCCGTATGACCAACACATTTAAATACTGACCTCTTTGAACGTCCCTGGTACAGTCATGAATTTATATATGGCGTAGACGGGTACAAACAGCATCGAGGACATCGCCACACCCCAGCCAACTATGTTAGCCCAGTTAGGGAAGACATACTCATCATACTTCAGGCCTGACGATGTCAAAGTACTGGCTATCACCACAAACTATGATGGGAAGAAGAAAGAGAAGTGGTAAAAACACATTAGGAGGGTTTCATATACTTGTATTGGTGTTGCTTGTATTGTGCATGTTTGTGTCTTCATAAGTAAGTGTATAGTAAATTAAATGCAGTGCACATCCATGGATGAGAAAAGGGTTGGGTAAAGTGGAATATAATTTTCTAGGGTGTGGTGTTGTATCATTCTTTTCTCAATTAGATTAATCATCTCCTGTGTTACTAGCACAATGGTGCATGTTGAAAACAGTCACTTAACAGTGGACACATGTAATTGTTGCACGCCATTTGACAAGGATGTGTACTCTTTCTAGAGTACAAAAGCCTGTCATTGGGGCAGTAACGTATATACCAAAATATATCTGTGCACAATGGAAATTTATTTTTTCATTTGTTCCTTTCTCATAATGTGGAATGACCAATTTTCCTACATTGTAGCCCTTGTTACTGCAAACTCCCACAGATGTTCGGGTGGGGGGGAGTCTAGACAGACATTTGTATTAGAGGAAGCACACGGCTGTCCACACCCACTCCTGGATAGCAGTAGATGCAGCCATGTGCTTCCTCTGCACATGGAGTTGCAGGCTACTTTTTTCTTTTTTTTTTTTTTAACCTGCCAGTGAGGAACTCACCATGAGGTGCACTGAAGTTCAAACTCTCCTTTCTGATCCCACATTCCCTCTGGGTACAAGCCAGAAGCACCAGTGCTGGGTGACTGCTTTTTCCAGCGTGTCATCCAACTTATTATATTACTTTAGCTATTGATTCTCATATGGATGCAATTCACATTCAGCTACTCTTACAACTGACCTGGCCAGCACTGCATCACTGACATAACAAAAATATTTAATGCTTGTTGGAATAACTTGCAGACATTTCTGAATGACAATTACTGGAAAAGTTTAAACGTCACACCAGTTTAATTGTCAATTTTTTAAACTTTATGTTGATATATATGCAGAATTTTGACTTTGGTTTAGGATCAGATGCTATCCCTGTCAAAGATAATCAGCCCAACGTCACTACTTCAGTGTTATTGTTTTTTTATTCCTCTCACCAGCAGAAAAGCTGGGCTGACAAATTTCCAGCACAGCCTCCAGTAGAGTCCTGGTTTAAACCCCATCATTCGCTCAATATCTTCACTGAAGCGGTCCACACCTGGAGTGAGCATGAAAAGTTACAGAGTTAAAGTTCTACATTCATTCAATATTAAATCAATAGACTACTGCAAGTCCTTTCTGTGAAGTATGCCGTCTCACTGGACAGTTGGAGGAAACTCAACACAAGATGGCATAAGATTTATTTTTTTTCCCGGCATGACCTTGAGTTGACATGACTCATGTGTTTTTGACTTATTTGTTTCATTATCTCATCAAGATGCTGCCATGCTGTTATCCATATTGATTGTCTTGTTTTTGGCTCTGGTTGCATAACTTGCCAGCTATGGGATCCCTCACGAAATGGGCCCTTCTAGGTTTCTTCCACTTTGTTTATGTTTTTCTGTAATTTTACTATACCTTTACTAAGGGTGTACAGATGGTGGCAAGATTGACTAGGCTTGATAGGTTAGATAAGCCTGTTATGTCTTCCCACATACAATCTTATGAATCATGGTTTGTTTCCTGGGGTCTTTTTTTGCATCATTTTGTCTTGTGGTTGATCTTTTCACCCTTGTATTGCATGTGTGAAAGTAATGAAAGTGAGATAAGTTGACTATTACTATTTACTATGAAGTTATTACACTGATCACAATTGTGTGCTCTAGAAAAGTTACACTGAGTACACAAAGTACAAAGTATAAAAACTTGTATATTGCTGAAGTTGGTGTTTGTAGTTTCTACCTAGCTGAAATCTAAAAACAGATTTCTATTAACTTGACCCGCTGTCTCCTTTTTTTTCCCCACCTTAAACATTTTACTGATGATTCTTCTATGTTTTTTTTTGTTTTTTTTTTACATTTAGATTATAGCAAGAGGGTGAGAATAGAAGTGAATAAGATATTTCCATTTTATCACACTAATTTCTTGCAAATGTAATGCTGCAATGGAAGAAAGTGTTCATAATGTTCATGTTTCATACCGTAAAACCACGACACTCCAATGGCCTCGATCAACACAGCAAATAGTATAGAAGTCCCTGCTGCATACTTATCTAACAGGGTCAGCACGTAGATGCCACCCTACAGGGAGGGAAAGAGATAGAGAAAATTTAGTGTGTGTAGTACATAAAGTCTCACCCTTGAAGATAAGTGCACCCTTGAGTGCAGTTAGCAACCAATGGTTTCTGAGCATAAACAAAACTCTCTTGGAAGAAGAGGGGATTACGTGTGTATTAGAGCTTTTGTACAATAAATCTCTGATTTGTATCCTGAGTGATACAATCCGTATCTTTTGCCAGGGAACTAGCATGGGAAATACATCATTCATTTTCTCAATAACTTCATTGATTTGATTAAGGGAATAAACCATGTGAATCACTAACAAAATACTTTCCTGTCTCCAGTCTTTCTGTAATCAGTAAGCATTTTTCCTTGGTGCTAATACCATGTGAATGGATAAGGACTGCAGATAAAATTAATATGCTTCTTGCATACAGCTTTAATTAATTTCTAAAGTGTGATTAGTGTGATGCATGTTTCATTCGTTCATCCATTTCGGACATGTTTGAGTTTTCTTTCTATGAGGACATAACATCATGTGTCTTATATATACTTATATATATAATACTTCCTTCCAATCAGTGATGATATGCAGTTCACATCTCTCATTTATGTTTTGACACTACAGGTCACTCCTACTTGGGTATACCACCAAATCTTTACCACCAAAAACTTTTTAATTTGTGGTCTAAGTTGTTTTTTGTATACTGTTTGCCTGTGGCTGAAAATAATGCAGAGCTAGATTCTTCTGAATAATTACCTCTCAGGAGTTAAATAATGAGTAAAACAACACATCAACAGCCATTCAGTGGTACTTTGACAAGTACTTCATTCGAGTATTGAGTGTCAATGTATGGCAATTTGAATTCTGATACTGACATTGGTAATGCAGAGTAGGGCAATCAGGAATGTTCCAAAGGCTGTGACAAAGGTGAAGAGCTTCCTGTTTCTCTTGAGGATCTTAAAGTCATCTGTCAGGCCTGTGATGACTGCCTCCATGCCACCCATCTGGTGGCCAAAAACAGAGAGAGACACGACACTCAGAAATCTCTACCCACTGAGTGTTCCTTTGCCTAAACTTTTACTTGAGGACTTCAGTGAGTTGTGTATGCTGACTGGCAATGATTTAGCCAGGTGAGAGCCCTTTCATGTAAGGACAATATAGTATCTATGTCTTCAGCATGCTGATACTTTATATTGAACTGAACAGCCGTATCCTGTGTTATGTAATTATCAATAACAAGAATTTTAAAAAGGCACTGACAACAATCATGTCTATTTAAAGTAAATGAAAATGTTTTGGTGTACAGTCCTTGTAAATGTAGCATACTTTCTTTTCACTTAGACTGGCATGGTAAACTTTTTTAAAAGGTGTGTATATATATATATATATATATATATATATATATATATATATATATATATATATATATATATGTAGCAATATCCTTCCAAACATTTTAATTGAGTCATTTTGCAACATCATAGGTTCTTTAAATAAAGATTGATAGGTATTTCTTTCAATTTTGACAGAACTGAATAGAATGGAACTTTATTTTTCAAACAGGGCTGGAAATGTATCTTTGGGTCACATACCTAGTGCATTACAGCATATAATTGTGACATGGTCTACATCTGATCTGACTGAAAGAATGAATGAAGTACTTATACGTTTGCTGAGATAATTTTAAACATCCCTTGTTTAGTTAGTGCCCGAGTGAGTCACTGGGCAGATATTTTGTTAAATTACTGCAGGCTTCTGAAATAACAAAGAAAACCAGTTTGTTGCAGTAGACCGTTTACAGTCACTTTAACGCTGAACACACTGACACGTTGTTTAGTCTACATTACTTTACTTTTATTGCTTGAATTCTACCACTTACTCACACCATCAGTCATCAAGAATTATATTGTTTTAGATTTTTACACACCAGAGAAGTGCTGGGCAAGCATGCCCACTCTTGAAATGTGAAGTACAAAAGTAAAAGGAAAAAGAAACTTGGTAATACATTACTCTTGACATTCATTTGGTCTACCTGATTTAGAAGACATTTTACTGTGTTATTTCAGTGTCATAGCAGAATAATTGTTCATATTATAAATCATGGTAATTTCACATCATTTAAACATGCTTTAGGGGAAAACTGCAGTTTCTCAGCGATTAACTTGCGCAGTGAGTATATAATAGTCATTACCCTCCAACAAATGTCAGGTTTAATGGGCTGCTAAGCTATCGAACGCGATACATCAATATCATTACTATCCTGAGGGCGTCTAGACGTATACTGTTCTACTCTGACCACAGCAAAGTTAGCACTGGATCATAAACGTGGGGGAAAAACAATTCTCATTTAAGAAACAGAAGGACATTTAACATTTTTTCAAGCACAGAATGCATGTAATACCTTTATTTTGTTAGTTATATCCACCACTTGGGTCTATTTCTGTATTTGCGCTTTTATACAAGTACTACCTGCCATCCATTTCGTATCTATGTATGTAACAGAGCTGTTGTTGTCCATTCCATTCTGCTTAAACTGGTTTCCATTTCTAGTCATAAGAATATGATTGTGTTCTATAGTAGTAGTAGTAGTATAGTTGAAGTGGATGTTGGGACTCACCGCACTGTCAATACCCAAAGTGAGCAACATGATGAAGAACACAATGGCCCAAAATGTTGAGCCAGGCAGTGTAGAAATTGCCTCAGGGTAGATGATAAACACCAATCCTGCCCCTGTACGTACACACATAGAAACTTTTTTTTTTTTTGCGCTCACAAAAATTATGACTTTCATAAACAAAGTTTACAAAACGCGGGTTTTTAGAATACTGTTTGTATATGGAACATCAGCACTAACCCTCGGTCGCCACGTCTTCTATTTTCACCCCATGTTTGTAAGCCATGTAACCAAGCACGGAGAAGATGGCAAACCCTGAGAAGAAACTGGTGACGCAGTTCACAGTGCTTGTCAGGAGAGCATCCCTAGAGACAAAACACATGAAACAAAAACTTTTAAAGGAAAGCAGCGTTTCTTCAACATTTTCCATTTCTAAACTACTCAACTGTCCACCCTTAAAGGTCAACATTTAGGTTTTCAGTTGTAGCATAGATGAATACATTCTCCTCCCAGTCCTACCAGTTAACCTAACAGTTCCATCTGGGCTGTTTTCATAAACCTAAATTTTCCAGTCAGAGCCAAGCAATGTTTTGTCATCTGCTTCCATCTATGTATACAAAGCTGCTGTGCACTATTGTATGTTTAATGACACATGGGGTCAAGGGGAATCATAGAGGAAAATTAATTTGCTTTCATTTTTTTAGTGTTTTTTTTTTTAACTAGAATTAACTAATGTAAATGAATCAGTTATGTTGACAAACCTCGTCAAGTCAGAAAATGGTTGCTGAATCCCAAATAATAAACAGCTGAAATGTTAAAACTCAAACTCAAATCTGAAGAATAAAAAAGTGTTCTCAAAGATTCACTACTTTTTATAAGGGACACCTACCTAATGGCATAAGAGATTTTAAGCCAGTATCATTCTTTTGAGCTGGACATGTAAAGTCTAAATCAGGCCACTTGTTTCATGATCTTTAAAGATTTTCATGGTTGACCTTCAGACACCGTGTTTTAGAAGGGATAATCGGGATAATGAGAAGCTTTTGTACTCTGCTTCTGGTTGGTGGTTTGATCAGTAATTAGAGTGCTGGCCTGTGGCCACTAATCTGCAGTTGTCTCACAAACTGAACAAGTTCAAGTTGACCTTGGCTACCTCCTGGGCTGAGAAAGCAAAAATATCTCAATGTAGGACTTTCTTCCCACTGACTTTCCCCTCCTTTTTTTTCCTTCACCTTTACTCTTTGTATTGTGTGCAGGCTCTGATAAAACCTTTTCAGTTTTTATTCAGTCTCTCTCTTCACTCTGGTCGATCAGTTCATTATACACACAGTGCTGCTATACACCACAGGAGCCTATGAGCACGAGCCTGAAATCAATACTTACAATGCATTAAAGACAAGTACAATAATTACAGACAGAAAATGTCCTAACAATATATTGTGTATGCAAACATGATCAGAGAAATAAAAAGAAATAAAAGAAGGACTTTTCATCCACTTTACAACTGAAAAGTGCCCAGTTCAAGTACAAACCTCAGGAAGTATTACTTTAACAATCTAACTGCTTTTAATACCATTTAAAAATTTCATTGTTATTACTGTTAATTTAAATTATTTTTTTTAATTTTAATTGATTATTTCAATTGGTTATTTTTTTGAACGTTAGAAAAAATGTAGCTACATGTTTAACATAGACAGAAGTAGACATGACTAGCAGTGCTGCATCCTCATCTTCCACTCTTCTGATTGCTTTGGCGGTTTTCCACTTGTTAAGGAAAAGCGCTTGTTTTTCTAACATCACTGGCTCTTCCAGGCTGCCGCCTTTCACCTAGTTCAGATTTGTCCATTTGCTACTAAGGGCATAATGCAAATCCCACCTGCCAGCAGTCTACAAACATCTCTAAATGGGACATGAAAGAGGAGGAAGGCATGAGGCCCTTTTTGAGGTTAAGGAAAGTGGAGGAAGTGAGAGAGGACAAGGGAAGTGGGGGGTCCATAATTGTTTAGTACATGGTACTGCACTGATTTAGCTTGGAGGTCTCTGTGATAACACTTTGCATTATTGTATATTTCACCCTTTGAGAGATAATTTATATCTGATAAAAAGCCTTATTTTTTTAGTTAGTGGCACTGCAGCAGCAAAGTCATTTAGCATTAACTGCTGCAGAGATTTCATGTAGGTCCAGCAAAACATGTTTTGTCTGCTGGTTGTAGTATATTTATAACCATGATAGGTTAAACTGCTGTTTTGCCAACAGCACTTGTCTCCAGCCGACCACTGCAACCTATTAATGTTGGAAAAGATTAGCCAAGCTCACAATCTCATGCCTGTTTTTTTTCTGAAGGAGAGCAGCACTGGGACAAACCAGTCAACATACAGCCTTTGGCTATTATCTGGCAACCCTTCCTGGCCTGTACTTTATCTGTCCTGCTAGCACCTGGCCATTGGGGTCAGCTGAACAGATTAGCATCACCTCTGCTGCTTCATGATCCAGTTACATGCTGGAAAAGGCAGAGCACTCAAAAACAGCAGGATGTTATGTAGCTGTGGGCTTGTTTTGGGCTTTCAAAAATCACAAATGCAGTGCAAGTGCTTACCTGTAGCAGTTGTTGTCAAATTTGTTATAACTGGCAAATGCAATGAGCACGCCAAATCCTGCTCCTAGTGAGTAGAATATCTGGGTGGCAGCATCAATCCACACCTACAGCAAAAAATGAGAAAAAAATGCTTCAGGCTAAACCAAACAGACAGGGACTGACTTGAATTTAAATGCCTATTTCCTTTTATCCAGGCCAAGCAATGTGCCTTTCTTTGGAAAACTAATGTTTACCTATCTACTTTTTATCAGCCAGGAGCGCATGGCTCTGGTTTGCAAAACATGTGAATTAAGTGCATAATGAACTCGTTCTCAACTCGAACACATACACATCAGCTCAGCTAGTGGTAGATCATATCTGAAGTATGCGTGCATAGAGTAGACTCATTCATATACACACATTCTGTATGGGAGGCACTAGTGGGATTCTAGCCTTTCACCCTCAGAGCATAAGTTACTCCACCCAATGAATTAAATATATAGACAGAATGCTCTCTAAATCTACGTAGACTCTGACGTGTTACATCATCGTATATGTTAAATCTTTATCTGAATTTCATACTTAAAGCAAGAATCATCCCAATGTTTTCTTTACTTGTGATCCCATGGCAACACATTCAGAATCTCTACAACACCCATGGATGTTGTGACCAACATGCACTGTCTCTGACCTCTAGATTGTTGAGTCGCTTGAAGTCGATGTGGAGGTAGGCCCTGATGCCGTCCATGGACCCTGGTAGAGTTATGCCTCGGATCAGCAATACAAAAAGGACCACATATGGCATGGTAGCTGTTATGTACACCACCTGATATACACACAGTACAGAGGGATAAAAGGGTAAAAAACATACATCATATAGCCCCTTATCAATGAACAGACACAGAATGTGTCATATGTCGCAGCAAAAATGAACTAAAAAGGAAACAAATCCTACTTCCCCTCTCCCTATTTGTAAGGTTATATGCTACACCAATAGAGCATGTAAATATACTCTATGATATGTATAATAACTTAAACACTATAATGGTGATATGAATCATGGTGTTTGATAGTTATAAGTAACTAGAGTATATTATGTAGCACTAGATTTAAAGAGTAATTTAGCTAATAGTCTCTGATCAACATAATGTTTATCACTGCCTCTTTCTTTTTGGCCCACCAGCCACCTATTTATACTGACCTGCTTTATGACATGCCTGCGAAGTGTCTCTGTAACAGAATTGCAGCTATAAATTATTGTAAAATCGAGAGAGCAACAGTTGTTTGGTGGTCCAGGCCTTTACCTTCCCTGAAGACTTGACACCTTTCCACAGGCTAAAGTAGAGGATGAAGACCACCACGACCAAACACAAGGTCAGCTCCCAGCGAGGCAGACCCAGGTCATGGATCCCCCTACTCTCATGGAGATGTAGCACACCTCTTCTGCAGGACACACACAACAGAAAAATATTTGCTCTATCATCTTTTAATTCTGATATACTGTATTCTTAATTTCCTGTTACTGTCATTATTCTATCATATGGCATGTTGTTGTTTTTCTTTTTGGCTACATCTTCATTTAGAGATGTTTTTGTCGAACAGGCCCACCCAGTCTATCGTAGCAGGGGGAGTCTAATCTAAACAGCCCACATTGAAATTGTCTGAAGTGATGGGAGATGAAGCATGGGGCAGAGGCTCTCTTGGGAGATGCATTACAGCCCCCACCTTCAAGCAGCATTTCCAACTTATACTGTCACCTTAATTCATCATTGACCAAAGTATTACGTTAGATTACTTATAACAAATGAATTAATCACTAATGTAGATTAAATATCTTTTACCTAAAATGAAGGTATCCATCTTAGTGAAAGCTTAGTGATGCTGGATCATACAGCCATCTGTTAACTGGCTTTTAATCTGAATGAATAGTGCTTCTCTCTATTTTTCTCTCCCAGCTACACACAAAATGCTTTGAAACTGTCGGCAATGACCTCTGGTATTGTTTCGCTATTATCGGGCCATTCTCCACAAGCAAAACACTTACTGTCAGATCAAGGTGAGCGTTCAAAGGTTTTATCATGACATAATGAAACAAAGGGAGACAAATGATGTCTCTTCCATCCCTCTCTAAATATTGTTTCCAGCTGGGAGCTCATTCTTTGAATGTCTGTACAGAGTAGTGGGAAGGAAGTGCACAGCTTCAGTTTACAATAGTGGAGTAGGGGGCAAAGTTAATGTGATACATTACATGACATTGTTGTGGCCACTTTGGTCAGAAACTGCTGTCTGTATGTGTCCTGACATCTGGTGACAGTATTGGCCTGCCAGCATTACTTATGTCTTCTCAAAGTGGAGTTCAGTTAATTTAAGAAGGACTTCATACATAAAAATATGCTTAAAAAAGAGTGGTTTCAGGAGTTTCAAAGAGACTGAGATAGGATGGAGCCTTACATGTCTGTAAGGTATGCAGATGTGTTTAGTTTATCTTAGCATAAAGACTACAAGCAGAGCGCTAGCCTCACTCTGTTCAGAGTGAAAAGAAAAACACATACCAACAACCATAAAGCATATATCCAGTATGTTTAATCCAGAAAGTTTACAGTTACAAACTGGAAAAATTTCAACAGCTGTGTGCAGAAGGGGCATAGTTTCTCTGAACACGGATGGTCGAACAATATCTGAAATGTATGCTGGACCTGTCTGGTGAGTTATCTTTGGAAAAGGAGAAGTGCTCACTAACACGGATTTTAACAAACCTATTAACACAATTAGAAAAAGGTTTTGTGTGCATAAATGTCTTCGATTTTTTACTTTAACAAAAACAAAAGTGTTTTTGTTGAGTGTAAATCGAGAACTTAGTTATTTGGGCTTCTATTGCATCGAGAGAATCCTTAAATGTTATATATTACATACATTAATATAGCAGCAGACAATTATTTGTTACAGTTATATATGGAGTCATGGTCTCCTGAAAATGACATCACACTCCCTTCCCTATTGTTATTATTAGTCTTTCTGTGCGTTTGTTTACAGAGCCTGACTGGCCATGTGTGCATGTTAGTGGATGTGAGTCCCTCAGTGTGCAACGGAGGAGAGCGACCGAAACTGCAGTTTTTCTCATCTATCTATCCATCCATCTATTATCTGTAACCACTTATTCTCATCAGGGTCATGGTGAGGCTGCAGCCTATCGTTTTTCTCATCTATGTCTGTGAATTAAGGATCTATTTTGACCAAAACAGAGTCGGTAACTGTTGGTCTAAGAAAGACTGTTTTGATGTGGTTTATTTGTTTCTGCCAACTTTTGGGTATGATATGACAGTTAGTTATGATAGTCTGTGACGTAAAATTTCCATTTTTGTCTATGGAGTCAGGTAGCAGAGGATAGCAATTTCTGTTTTGTTGAATGACTTTTTCTAGATGAACAAAAGGTCCATCCCTGCATGCATGTGTGTACCTTTCCATTATGTTTTCAGATCCCTAGTATAACATCTGAGTTGCCAAAACAAGCACTTTTAGTGAACAAACGATTATCTGCAAGGTAAAATAACTGGTTTTGTACGTGGATTCTTGTTGGTCGTTGCACCCAATTGTTTTGTCTGAGATGTACTGCTCTACTGTGATGTTTAGTGGCAGTGAATATTGTATATGTAGCATCTAAGATTATAAAAAAATTACACCAATAAAATCACTGGCTTTGTTGGAGAGAGAATGTTTGGGAGAAGATAAAAATTGCACTACAGGAACAAGTACAAAGACAAAATCTGAAACAAGTGGCAGTGTTACTGAAATAGTCCTTGTGGTTAAAAAAGAGAAAAAAAAGTACCATTTGATGTTTCTTCTATGACAAGAAATGGAAGATGTTTTTTTTCTCAAAATACCAATATCAAGCTGTCATATTAGGTCCAGTGTGTAGGATTTAGTATTAGTTGCAGATTGCAACCCCCTCATTTCACTCTCTCCTTCCTAGCATGAAGGAAAAACTATGACGGCTGTGAGAAATGCAAAGGCCATATCTAGAGCCAGTATTTAGTTGTCATGTCATGTTCCTTGTTAAACTGTATGCCTATACCTGTATGTACAATTGAGAGCACAGTGAACTGGAGTCAAATTCCTTGTGTGTGTACACACACCTGACCAATAAAGTGATTCTGATTCTGCTTCAACATGGTGGACTCGTGGAAGAGGACTGCCATCTGTACATATAAAAGGCTAAAGAGACAACGATTCTTATTTTCAGGTAAAAATTCATGCATATCAAATGATATGTTTATTATATTGTTGGCCTTTGCAGATAGAAAGATATGTCTGTCCAGATGAAGACTCATGATAGCCAAATGAATTCATGAGATATGGTTGTGTTATTTTGCTAATATACTGAACAGTACTGGACCAATTTGTGCTGTAAATGTGCAGTGTTTGATGTTCATGTCTAGGTTATTATTTGTTAAATGTTGCCTTTTGCACTAAATTGCATCAGTATTTCAACATTTTTGTACTGCACCAATGTGTCGACAATAGAGGGCAGCATAAGCCAGCTAATGCTACATTTATTCACCACTTTACCCATGCTAGAGTAACTTGATGTGGAGAGACCAGAACTGTTTTAATATTTCCTTATTACATAATTACTGGATGGATTGGATCATTGGTTTCCTGCACCTTCTAACAGGAATATCTAGTTGCAGCAGACCAGCTTTAACACATATATACAGTGTCCCAAACAACCAGGAACAGTTTGTATTTTATTTGGATATCAACATTACTACATTACTACATTTACTACATTTACTAAACCATTTAAAAGCACTTCTCTTCGCCTCACATTTCTCCTAAAACTTTCCATAACAAAGGTTCAGCTGGCATGTGATGGGTTGATAAACAGCGGAACTAGATTTAGATCTGATAGTGAGGTTGCTTACACTACACAAGAACACACAAATTTAAGTATGTTCAGACATATAATCCGAAGGGACCGAAGGATCTGTGAAACTCCTCTTTAGCGTCTACTTATCTTAGGTTGATAATAAATTCAAAGCTATATGGTCTTTAGGGAAGCAGATAGCGATGTGAAGTCATCAGTCTAAGCTCTGTCCTGGAGGCCTCATCTTGGTCTGGTGTTGTAATCCCCCAAGGCCTCCTTGTTCATTTGATAGAATTGATAGTGCACTGCCAGTAAATGCACACTGTAACATCAGTCCAGGTCCCTTTGGCCCAGTTATTCTAAACACATTTACTCTTATCAACACTCAGCAAGCTGGTTATGCTTCTATCCTAACACTCAATGTTGCCATTAGCAGATCTCTGTATACTTGAGGTTGGCATACTATTGCATGCAGCCTTGTCTTAATGTTGGTTAAGGGACCAGAAACGGGGCATGCAAAAAATACATAAATAAAGAAGACCACAGGCCGGAGTATTAAACACAGCAGAAGGGTTCTATCTAATTCCAAGCTTATTTATTTAATTCATTATAAATGATTCAGGTGATGTTATTTTTAGAAATAAATCTTTCAATAAATATGTGAAATTGCGTGTGAGATTGAAGTGAAGGTAATTTTCTCAAGTGTCTATGTAATTAGATCTTTTTGTTTAAATGAGGGCTATTAGTCAAAGCGCACTTATCCTTGACAAGAAATCAAATGCAGTTGCCTCTGGCAAGATCTGAAAGAAAAGGATATGGGTGCGTGCTAATGAAACAAGTTGGTGTTGAAAAAAATACTTTTTTGTCAACCTAGTTCATTATGTAGATGCTCTACATGCTTAAAGGTACAGTGTGTAGAATTTAGTTGCATTTAGTGGTCCAGTCACTGCATTGTAATCTCCTCACATCACCCTCACCTTCCTAATGTAAAGGAGAAACAACACTTTAAGGACCCTGTTTAGGGTCAGTATTTAGTTTGTCTGTTCTGGACTACTGTATAAATAAGGTGTTTCAAGATGGCGGCCTCCATGAAAGGGGACCCTCTCCCACTGTAGATATAAAAGGATATTTTTTAAGTAACAAACATAAAAAGATTCATATTTTCAGGTGATTATACATGCATCAAAACAGTTATGAATATTATATTCCATGTTTGCCTTATTCTGAAAATAGAGGCCCCAAATCTTACAC
Organism: Sciaenops ocellatus; assembly: GCA_033000465.1. Classification (NCBI taxonomy): domain Eukaryota; kingdom Metazoa; phylum Chordata; class Actinopteri; family Sciaenidae; genus Sciaenops; species Sciaenops ocellatus. The sequence goes on from CP136888.1 coordinate 17,596,346, forward strand.
ACTGTACCTTTAAGAATTTTTTTTCAAACTTTATGCTTTGTGTCATAAAACAGTTTTAAAAACATAAAACTAACTACTATATTCAATATTTTTTGCTATTTCCAAAAAGTTAACATTTTGTAACACAATCAGATCCATTATATTATATCTACTTTACTGATTATGCCTGCAAGAAGGGGGTACAAAGATGTTCTACTTTGTTCTACTGTGCATTGTGGGACAAGAGAGTCCATGAACACCACACTCAAAAACCAAGGAGGATTTAATATGAATATAATATACTCAAGTTCTTTATTTGTCATATGCACAACAGTTACATCAAAGCAACTGTTGGCAATACAATTCTTGTATGGATGTCTATACCCCAAAAAGATTTCATGAAAAAGTCTTTTATCACTTTTCCAATGTAAACACACCAGTGTGTAGGCTTAAGTGGCATCCAGGCACCCTATCGCCTCACCCTCTCCTTCTTTCCTTCTTAGCATGAAGGAGAAACTTTGGTTGCCATGAAACATCAGAAAGATGCAAAAGATACTATCTAGAGTAAGTGTTTAGTTTGTCCTTTCTGTGTTTCTGTAGGAAGATGTTGGTTCAAAATGGCAGAATAAGACCTGCAGCATCTGTGGATAAAAAGCTCATTCTAAGGTAACAAAAATATAAAAAACAATTTTTCTTTCAGGTGATTATACACTAATGAAAACATAGTTATGTATATTATATTTGATTTCTGCTATGGTCTGTAAAAGTGGCCCCTAAGTCTTAAACAATGGACCTTTGCAGCCGAAATGTATTATGGATTTGAGACTAAAGTGAATTTTGACTTTTCCACTTAACCTTAAGGGCTCTTAATGTATGCTAAAAAAGAACTAGTTTGAACTTGCTGTCCAACCAAATTGAGAGCCAAATGTGTTTATAGCTGCTTTAAATAGCTACATATGAAGGCAGAGTGAAAAACTGTCAGAGCTGAGTGAGATGCAATAATTGTTAAAATATGGGCTAACAGGTGCACACTTTAAGATAGACTGCGGAAGACTGTCCTCGTGATAGAAATAGTTGTGTAAAGAAGAGCTTGAAAGAGAATCTCAAACCCTGCATATTTTCCCACATCCACACACATCGCCAATCACTGCTTGGAGTGGATGCGAATGTTAGGTTGGCAGTTTTTGGAAAGTTCCAGAAATTGACGTAACCCATCCTTTCCGATGTTGGAAAGGTCTGGGGAGGAGGTGGGTTTTTTAAGGCTGTTCAACCATTTGACAGGCACTTCTGATGAAGCATAAGCTTGAGAACTCTGTGAAAGCCTATCACAACTGTTTTATGATCTATATGCCTTTAAGCAATGCAACAGCATTGATACAGCTTTATTCTGTAGGCGTAATGGACATGATACTGTGATTTGTGAGTTAAACATCTGGAAAGTTTCCTTGATCTGTTGAGGCTGCACAAGTTATCAAATTAATCACAGAGAAATGCCAAGATCTCTTGTTCCCAGGTGAGTCTTTTGGCAAGAGTCATGTTTTTGGCTGTCCTCACGTAGCTCCCTTCACTTCTCATCTCACTCCTCATCTTCCAAACAAGCCCTGTCATGTGATTTAAAATTCACTTTTATACCAGCCACATTGATTCAAATCATAAGGAAGTTCACAATATACGATTACATTATTTAACTGGATGTATTTTTATTGCTACATAGCGGCATGGTATAAATTTGTATTGGATAACTTCTAAAGAATAAGAAAGGGGCTGAAATCAAGTTTTGATCAACATTCATAAAAACCTTTGTAGAAGTTACAGTAAGATACAATGTGGAAAATATGGACTGAAAATTCATAATAATAATTGTAAATTGCTGCAGTTAGCCGTGTGATATTTGGTGATGAAGTAGCCTCTCTTTAAATACTTATTGAGGACTGCATCTTTAAAAGGGTTGTTCATATGGGGGTGGAACATTTTAATGATCGTAGTAGTAGAGTGGCCCAAGAGGATAGTATTTGATGATAGATGATGATAGTGAGTTACAGTATAAATGAAAGCTTACCCTCAGCTCGATACAGCGTTTTAGCATCTTTCAACTCATTGTTTTGGTTTTACTGTATTCAGATTTACTGTTTGATTCACTTGTGGCGGATGCATTCTTTCAGCGAAAAGGCTCTTATAAACCTAAACAGTACACTACATCGGAGATCAGTTTTCTAATTCACAATGAAAATGAATCGATACTGTTTTTTGGGGTTTGTTTTTGTTTTGTTTTTTTGGCTCATACCAATTAGTAAATGTTCAACCCCTGGCTGTTACTTGGTTACTTACTTGTACTTAGTTGCATTGATCTGTGAAGCACACAGAACGGGCAGTTCATGGACAGATGAATTTGCCTTTATTTTGCCACTTCATACCAATCCTTAATCACTGTTTAATTTGCCAAATGGCAGCAGACATTTGAGAAAATGACAATATCAGGCGCCAGAGTTAGCAGATCAATATATTGCATGTACCTTAAAAGAACTAAATGACATACACTTTATAATCATACACAGTATGGTTGTGTGTGATCACAAATAACCCACTGTACTGTAAATCTTAGGTAATTAATCAGCTAAAAATGTGACCTTAATAGTAATACTCTATACTGTATTAAGCACCTTGGTTAGTGAGCCTGAACCCCAATAACTGTCAAATCACACCAATAACTCTGAAAAACTGTTTCATTTTACAGTGGGTTAGTTTTACTGTTAAATCTTGCTGTACAACTGTAACTACAGTTATGGTAGTTGAAGAGAGTAGGCTCAAGAGGATTTGTGGATGTAGAAGATTGTCAGAGGTGAAGCAAGAGAATTGTTGACTCAGTTGGCCTCACTCACTCATGCTGTGTCTTGGCATTGCTCCTGTTCTCTAAGTTAGCTGTGAGCAGGAGGATTTATTGTCCCCTACAGAGCCTAACCCCATGAAAGATCTGTCTTGAAGTACCCTATTGTTGTCAGTCTGTCTAAGCACATCTAATGATTTTTCCTATGTGTCCTAAGTGTTATAGTCCACCTGGAATATATAGTCTGTCTGTTGGTTTAATGGACCACATCTACTCGTTGGTGGTATTGCTTCACTTTTCTGAAAGTCTGTCGTAATTCACAAGCTTGGTGTTTTCATGTGAATGCTGACCTCCTCATGTCAAGTAAACATGCTACTTACTGACTAAAAACTGAACTGTATGAGACAGTTCAGCTTACCAGAATGGGAGTGGAACTATTAGAAGCTCAAGTATTTGCTGGGATGCATGCTCAATGTATTTCTGTGCGTCACGCTTAGCATGTGTCCCTTGTACTGTCCAAGTCACTTCACAGACTTCCTCTGGGCTGCACAGTCAGGCTTCACAGAAGCTAGGGAAGAACTGGCTGTCTTTGAAGTATAAACAGATGGAGCTTTTTTATGCACTTCAAAGAGTGCATTTGAACTTTTTATGTATACACCTTTTTATAGTGCAAACAGCAACGGCTGGATCATTTTTGGAGTCGTCTACTCATATTTCAGTGACTGGTCACCCTCTTCAAATGGATAGTGGTTCACTTGTTTCATTGGGATGTACATACTGTACTAGTATTCAGACAACACTTCCCAAGTGAAAAAGCTTCGCTTCTATGTGACACTGTTTGTTGTTGGCTGGACTGTAGTCAATATTCTGACTCAGCCAAATTCTATCAGTTACAAGTGTCCAAATGAAACAAACAATCCAAAACAAATAGACAATGAATAAAATGGTCAACGTTGACGGTCTCATGAAGACAGTGGCTCCATACAGGCTAAAGCTTTTGTGTTTTTTTGTGAACAACAAAATATTTGGTAGCATCTGTGAATGTAACTGATTAAAATCACTGCATTTTGATATTACCATATATCCTGATGTTTTTAAATGATCTCAGTGTAGATTCAGCCTTCATGTCTTACAGCAGTGTTGCCACAGAGAGTGTTACATGAGAGCAGTAGAAATCACACAGCAGTGTGACTGTGGGTTATTTGATCTCTGATGATTTAATAGCTGGGGTGTGTATTATGTTCCTGTTAAAACTTTAAAAAGTGTACCATAGGTTACCATAAGGTGGTTCTGTTCTACTGTTGCATATTATGTAAATCCTGCCATGATCTACACAAAAATTAATTGCATTGAATTTCAGAAATGACTCACTCATAGTACTCTGCTGCCGGGGTGATCTTATACTTGGCGTAAGACATTCCATTCCCGACGACTGATCCATTGATGGATTTGGGGTCGGTGCAATTGGGACTGTTCCAGGTGTTACCACATTTGAGCCATGGCAGCTCGCTGGTCATGGAGGAGAACAAGTAGTAGAGGGACCAGGCAATGATGACATTGTAGTAGAAGCCAACATACAGGGCTATGAGGATCACCGTGTAGCCCACACCTAAGAAACAGAGTTGTTAGTGAGGAAGAACAGTTTCCCCCTGTGCTAAACAGGGGGAAAAAATAAAAAAGTTCGTCAAAATGTTTTTTATGTTACATGCCAACATTATCTGTACAACATTAGTTTCTTTCTTGTCTTGTAGAGGAACCCAGAGTAATTTCACTGAATACAAACCCCACCTTTAGAGACAACCATATTTTATTCACTTTCTGCTAATTTGTATCAACACATTCTGCATCCCATTACTGATATATGCAGATGAAGCAGATTATATCTGATTTATTATGTGTGATAACATTGAAAAACAAAATATTTGTTTTAGGAACTGTCATAATCCCAAACTAACAAATCATGGATAGCAGACATTTTGCAAGGTCGAAGCAGTAATCATAAAAAGTCATAAAGGACGTTGTAGTTAAAATTCGCCCTTAGTAAAACTCTGAAATTTTATAAATTGTTGATTTGATAAATTATTGTTTTTGCCATCAAAAAATGTTTTCAGTCCCTTTCACCATCTTATTATTGCAATAAGGTACACATCCTTCCCTCAGTGGTGCAGTGAAAGGTACATTCATGCCATCATTTGTCAAACCAATTTTTTGTTTCTTTTTTTTTGTCTCCACTGGAATGTGATGTCCTTACACAAAAACAGAGAAGCCATAAACCCATCATCCACTCATTCCAGGCAGGAAAAAAACAAACATTCCTCAGCACTGACGCCAACAAAAGCAGTGACTGGTACTGATTCAATAGCACAGACATATCATCATATGACTTATCAGACAGTATTTGAAACATCTTAGTTTAAATAATAATCTGTTGAATAAGAGACTTCAACCTAAGATGAAGTAGGGTATAATACGTGGCTAAGGTTTTCCAGATGCCTGGCTAACATTTTAGATCATGGCCCACAATGTACAGCTTAATTTTCACACTTCACAGTATAGTCATTTGTACTAAACAGTATACCTGTACAGTACAGATGCATAAATGTATGTGGGAATAAGGGGGCAACATGTGGGGACTTTATTTATTCATACTGTGGGTATTTTTTCACTACTGTTTATTGTAATATGATGGGTACAGTGTGACCTACTGAGCAACAATCTGGCATTTTTTAGGGATTTTAAGAGAATTTACACTCAATATTTGTAACTACTAATGTAAGCATTACCATCATTTAGAACCCCACACAAGTCTCAAGGCCTCCATGGAGCTGTTGTAGAAATAATTTGCATATTGGATGTGGTTTTGGCATAAGGTCTGTTTGGTCTTAGATGCAAGTTGAAATGGTTTGTTGGTTTACGTTTTTAGAGAGACATGCTGAGTTTGAAAGTTATGAAATGACCTATAGCCCATCATTTCATTTTAATTATGATACTGTGCATGCGTCTCTCAGTGAAGTTTTCCAATGACTGTAGTGATTATGTCCTTTACTGTTAATGATGGTTACACCATGACAGGATCAACAAACTGATCATCTTCAGCAACGGCTTGATCATAAAAATCTTTTCCATTTACTGTACAGCAACAATAAACAACAGTGTACATGTACCAGCTCAGGCTTCTGAAGTCCCCTGGAAGTACAATTTTGTACCTCTATACTGTAGGTATGACCTACTTAACAATACGCTAACATATATTCTGTTTGATTTAGTTGTATCTTGTTTTGTTATTGTTTGTGTCTGATTAATTTAATTTATTGACTTGCAATTAAATTGTGTTGCAAAGCAAGCAATGGATGCTAGCCTGGTTTAGATAGAAAAAGAGAGCGAGAGAGAGGTGATGTGACAGAGAGATTAGTTACAAGTGACGCTTATGTACCTATGAGGGGGAAAGGACACGAATAAAGGGATGAAATTAAAGGTCAAGACACTGAAGAGAAGCGGATTAGAGCTGTAAGTTATACAGTTTAAAAGGTTAGATAAAGGCTAAGTAAGTAAGACATGGAGGTTCAAATGTGGGTTGTGTGTTTTTGTGCATTTGTGTGCATGTGTGTGCATGTGTGTTTGTTTTAATGCTCACCTTTAAATACAGGGCATATTTTCCAAACTGTAGCTGCCCCTTCCCTGTTGTACTGGCCCAAGGCAAGTTCCATGTAGAACAATGGCATTCCCGCAATGACCAAGAAAAGAATGTAGGGGATCAAAAAAGCACCTGGAAAGATAAGTAATTACATTTAGCGTGACTTAGATATTGTAGGATAGGTGCTCATTGTGGAATGCCAGTGCCAGACAAAATAAAACGCCAGAAAAAAGTGGAGCTGTGGTGGGGGCTTGGCATCATTAGAAAAAACAACACACACCGTAACATACGAGCAGGAAGGCTCACAGCTATTTTGATGCTGTGTCTGAGTAGCGCATCCACTAACAAGGAAATGACCTCTCATAATTGAATTGTTCTTGACATTGTCCATCACAAATGACACATTTTCTACAGTAATGAATACATTTTGCTGAGGGCCAATATGATTGACAGGCCAGTGGTAGAGATGACCTTTTGGGACACTGAGCACAACATGTTGATTGGGTAAATCACGTGAATAGACACGGAGGCAAACACAGGACGGGGGCACACCTTCTAGTGAGCACTGTTGTCATGACTGTTGAAATGAGTGTGTAAATGTTCAACTACACACACTGTACTTTTATCTCTCACTAGAGATGGCTCCAGTGTTACATAGTTTTGAAAAGTTGGCAATCCTTTACTCCTTTATTCAGACTAAACCTGAGCTTAGACACTTGTTTTCAACTCTTTTGTTTGGACAGGAAAGTAAACCTTTTGGATAAAGCAGGTCTTCATATAATTTTCAAGTAGGTGCTAAAATATTTCATGAATCATCTAACAACATTAAAATCTTAAGGGTCAGGTTTAGAACTATAAAGGTTCTCCACTTGTACATGCCTCTATGGGAGGAGACATTTTCTTTATCATGTAAGCTAAAACACATTCTTAACCATTAATGGATTTTAAAGTGCAATTTTAAGATGACAATCCAATGTCTGTCATTTTCAAAGACAATTTTTGCCCAATGTTCAGTTAACACACTCAAAGCAAAAGATAAATAAATTGAAGGAAAACCTCTGTTTAAAACAACCTGTTGTTAGTGATTCCGCTACACACTATCTGCTTTTAACCCACCCACCTAAGTACACATTCAGTTTTCAACTCTCAACACATGACATTTCCAGTGTTTGTATTTTCAGAAAAATCTTAAAGGATATTCAACCGCTTCTAATAAAAATAATCATGAATTTGAACCACAGATGGCAGGAAGATATTGTCAAAGTCTAACAAGATACAGTTAAGTTTTTGACAGTATCTTTTTCCATGTGCATGCTTTTAAATGAGGTATTTCCTCCAACATGAAAGCTAAATGCACTCCCCCACTAATGCACCAGGGACTATTTAAAATGTGAATGAAAAGAGATTAAAGGAACTAAAAATAGCACAACAACAAAGCAAAAGAAAGAGAAGTCTACTGTAACAGGGCTTGCTTTGTTACACGATTTCAACACATTTGAAACATTTGAAAGTAAAAAAAGAAACGCGTTGTCACCTGACCCCTTTAATAAAAGAAGACACAGAACATCAATGAAGACTACTATGACTGGAGACTTCCTCTGACTTGGTCAACCTGGCACACGTTGTATTTTTTAAAATGATATTATTAAGTTTTGTGACCTTCTAAATTTTGAACCATCATTAATCGATCATAAATACATAGTTCACTCACCGCCTCCATTTTTGTAGCACAGGTAAGGAAATCTCCAAACATTGGCCAGGTCCACCGCGAAGCCAATGACCGACAGCAGAAAGTCTATTTTCTTGCCCCAAGTTTCTCGGTCGTCCTCGGATCCGGGAGGACCTGCGTGGTGACCAGGGGTGGGAATGATGGAGGAACTGGTGTACTGGACACCATTCTGGTCCTTCACCAGTATCAGTTCTACCTCCTTTTTTTCCACATTGCACTGTTTCAGCGGGGCCACCGACGAGAGCTTGTTTTCTGGCAGAACCTGGATATTCATCTTCTCTTGTGCGTACGATGCCCACGCTGGCCCGGTGCTCTCACGGCCCCCTGCGGCTTCTAGCGGAGCAGATGGTCTGAGTCGGTGTGCTCGGGTAAGGATGGCAATCCCGCCGACAAAAAAACGGATAAAGGAATGTTCTCCTCCGAATCTAGAGCTGACACCTCCACGTACATGGGCTGGAGAGGATGGAAGCGAAAGACAGAGAGTTTGGAGAGGTTTGGTGTTTGTGCGTAAAGTTTCAGAACAGTTACGCACAGCGAGAAACACAGGTTACGACAGCCAGACCAAAATATGTAACATTATTCATGCTATTGCAGACAGACCAAGTCTATCTGTGTTACGAATAACAGTACAGCATGAAAAATAAAACATTGTATCTGTAATCTGATGCAAAGCAATATCAGGAGTGAAGACGAGATACTTCACAGCAAATTCCTCTGTACGTCACCACGCGCACTGAGCGCATTGTGCGCTAAACAGTCTTCTCAATCAAATTGTTACCTAAAATATCACTCATAAGGATAATGACAAAGATAAATGGTTATTTGAATATGTCACCGTTACTAAAGCAGTTTTAAAAGTCAGCAATTGAAAGGCTTTCCTCCGTACTTGGTGAAGCTAGGGACACTTCTCCATGACCCGTTGCTGCTGTTGTCCAGATGCATCTGAGGGAAGACTGCCCATTCTGAAGGAACTATAAGACTCGCCTTCTCCAGCAGAGACGATATAAAATGCGAGCTTTTAAATCGGTTTCCTCTCTCTCTTCCACGTGATATTTTATAATTGAACACTTTCTCTCCAGTTTGATGTCGACTTGGCATGATCGCTTTTTGTCGGAGCTCAAGTTCCCATAAACTTGTGCATCTGCTTCTGAGTTGTCAGTGCAACAGTCAGTCGGGAGCACAGTGGTTTTGAGATTAATCCATGTTTCGTGCAACATAATATAATACCTTACCTGTTCTATAAATCAAATATTCTATTCTCACAAAGAAACCTTGATTTGACCTTGGGTGAGTTTATTTGTGTGGTTTTTACATTAAGAGCAAAGTAAAAAGACGGAGCATGTCTTTGCTTGTCAGACTGGCGCTTGGATTTAACATTTTACAGGAGACATTTAGATCTCTTACCTTCAGCTCCATATTAGTACTTGAATTCCACATACAAAAAAACTTTTTAATGTTTTAATTTGGACTTTTATCTGTTTCTTCTCTGTACTAAACAGATTGAATTACAGTTTTCTAAGAAGCCGTAAAAGCATTGTGTTCCATGTGTAATTCAATTCTAAAGCGGCTTTTGCCAGTGGCAATGATTTCTATTAGATATGGTTGATCAGTTCATCCCATTAAAGTCAATGAATGTCCTTTTTGCTATCCAGTGCTTGTTTTATAAAACCCTAATAGGGCTGGTTTTGGACATTTTGTTTGTGAAGATTGAATAACTGCAGAGATGGTAAAGCAAAGGAACAGGTAACAAGGAAGGATAATGTGTTATTACTGTTGTTTTCTCCTGAATTAGTTCTATTCTTTTGCACTTTGTTTTGTATTGTCAGGTATCTCTAACCAAGAATAAGCAAATGTTTTGTGTTAACATCACAATAGTGTATGATGGGGAGTGTATTTCTAAATATGATGTAAAATTTCCAAAAGTAATGTTGCATAGTTTGATGAAAACTCTCCCTCAGAAGTGTTTCACAAATGTAAAGCAGGTGCATATTGAAGGTGACATATTGAAAATAGACGATAACAAGTAGGAACTGAACCTGTAACCATCCTGTGGTACCCGTAGAGGTGTACAGGATTGCTCTAGGCAAAATGATATCATCCATCACCTTTTACCTCAATCATCCTGGATCCTTGCTTCTGGCTGTGTACAATTCTTGAGACCTCCCTTCTTGTTCTTAAGGGTCGGGCTCTCTCATGTTGACCTGCAGATGAGACGCTGATGAAACAAGACGTAGCCTTCAGCAGTCACAGTTTGACCCTCTGTATTTAACCCGTGCATTTGGTTAGGGTCACGGCAAAGATCTCTTCTGTTTCTTTCTGTCCTTTTATCTCTCCTGTTTACTTGTGCAGCACTACTACTGCTTTACATTACCCCGTCATGACCTTTCATCCACCTTCTTTGAGCATTTAGGTGACCTCACAGTTTCAGTCTAATGCCTACCTACTCTGGGTTTTTATGACGTAAGGATGACACTAATGACATAGTCCAAATAAGAATGACTTAGAATGACCATTGATTAGATGTTTTATGACACCACTTAGCTGAGACTTTCAAGATAGTCCTGTATGTGTGAGATTCTGTGTGGGATTCTAAAATTTGGAAGGATCTCGTTTATATATATATATAGTTTTGTCATTCCATAGACTCGAAGTACCAGGTCATTAAAAGTCAGGCGATGGTATTAGCCTTGAGTGACGTTTGTTTTGTTCTGCACACCATTAAAAACTCTCTGGTTTAAATCTCACCAGGCCTCACGAAAGGAGGAGGGAGTGTCATTAAGCTCCTCTCACTGAGCTTTAGTAGTATCTACAAAGATTTAAGAACCTCAGCAATGTTAAGTTTTATTTCCTTCATGTTGTATACATTCAGTGAGAAGAAACAGCTCTGTGAGTCAGGTGTCCAGTCACAGAGAGCAACATTTATCAGCCACACACAGCACATCTGGAAAATGTTTGTGGTGTATGTTTACCACCAAAAGATGCAGGCAAGTAATGTGAGCTCCTTAGCAGCAACTCATCTTGTGCTTCAGCCAATATATGTGCTCCAAAATCATCTTCTTTGAGAATGTGGTGCCATTGTCCTCAAAATGCTTAAAATAATAACCATAATTCTGGCATTCTCCTTGATCTATATATCAAAGAGTTTTATCTTTCAATAGGTCACACCCCTTCAATCCCCAAGCAACTGGTGAACGGAGAACACAATAGGGGGCTACACACAAGTTGAGTTTGAATGGTGGGTAGTAATTATGGGCCACGGAGGCTAGACAGCCTGAGTATTGGTGATTGCTGTTTGAACTGTGAGAGAGCTTGAAAAAAAGGTTGTGATTGACTGACAAGTCTCACAGTAAGATTCAGACAAAAGATTATATTCAGTATAAACTCACCAAGAGACGCATTTTTAATTTCCACACAGATATTTCAAAATTTCTCTTAGGCAATTGTTGTGTAAGACTCACTGTTTAACATCCAAACACTGTAGCACATCACACTCATTCTCCTTCAGGAGAAATAAAGGGTGAAACATGGGTTACAGTGATTGAACATGTTTTTTCCTTGTCTCACATAGTGTAGAGGGATGAGTTTGTTTGGAACATAAACACCTCCACACCTTATTTGGCCAATCTCCCTGACAAGTAAAAGACCGATGTCTTTTCCATAACCTTACACTGACCCATCCTTGAATGTTACACAGGAAACCGTCTTGCCCATCATCAAAAAACACCTGAAAAAGAATCAAACACACAGATGTGAAACACCCAAAACATTGAGCAAGAAAACAATTCTGGGCTGCATATACCGCCATTGGACCACTGATGTTTTATACGGTTCCTCAAACCTTGCCCTCACCAGGGACCTTCACTGTTCCTATAAACCATCACACAGGAAATGAGGAACAATCACTTTCCTGAGAGAATAATAGGAGAGAGAAAATCAACAAGGTGTCATCTGGTGCGATAAGGAAACGTAACAATGAGGTTTGGAGGAACTCCCTGAAGAACTCAAGGAGACAGCTTGCCAGGCTCAAGCCTGCAGGAGTCAAGGGTGGTGCAAGATGTGTGTTTATGTGGGTTAAGTATGTTAGTACTTTTGAGTGCATTACTCGTATCAGAAATGTATAAAAATCCACACCGTACCAGTGTCTGTAGAAGTTCAGTAAACACACATCAGAGTTAAATGAACTATTCACACTCAGCAGCTGGATGGAAGCCATATATCCAGCTGTCAAATATCGTTCAATTTCAAAGAACTTTATTGCAAATTATAGTGGACATCCCAAAGTTGGCCAAAATACTCAGCATGTCATGCTGAATTAAAGGGAAATATGTATAAAATGATCCAAACATCTTGAATTTTTCCACTGGATAATCAATACAGCCATGAAGAACAAGGTTTTGGTTTGAATATTTCCCTCGATGCTTCTACATTACCTATCAAAGTCATGGTTTTAGTTATGTGTTAGGTAAAGGAGTGAACTGTACTTCACATTTCCACACCCTATCCAATGCTTACACTATTTGCACTCACGTTATTCAGCAACTTAACCGCTCTCTCCAACCTCTAGGCTAATGTCAATGCACACAGTGCTGAATGATTGAGACGCACATCCGTTCGTCATGCAGGACAAAGGAGGGGTCAGAGGCGTGCATATACACACCCAGGTATCCTGTTGTTTTAAGCAGGAAGGTCTACTCTATAGGAACGTAAAGCCAAAGCAACTCCCTCTTATGTAACATTCCTTAAATATCTCTGCGCTAATGAAGCCCAATCAGTTTTCACTTGAAATTGTCTGAACAATTGAACTGACCATAAATCAGTGAGTTGTATTTATCTATTTTTGTAGTCATACAGGTTAAATCTTGGGTGAACGCTGCATGTACTGTATTTATAGAGATGTAAAAATATGTTCATAGCCTTAATGGAAAGGAGCATTACTTTAAGTTAGAAAGTACTCTAAAAATTGAATAATACATAAAGTATTTATCCTATAAATCAAATCCATCAACTTTATACAATAAGTAAAATACCCTCAAAGTTTTTGAAAAAAATGGCCTGGGTCTAAACTTGTGGAGCAGAAATCAGCCAGGCCTCATCCTCAGTTTGTCCGAGACGGTCGGGCTACCTGGTTAAATTGAGGCACACAGTAGTGTCACATCAATTCAACAGCAAGGCCTGTCGGTTCTGACCTTTCCCTCCAGCCTGGCACAGAGAGTCTCTCATCCGTATGAGGCCCGTGTCCAGCGTGGGTCCACAAACAGAGGCTGCTCACTCACTCAGGTCCTGAGGAGACCAAATCGGATTACCAACACATATCTCCCACAATCTACTGCGACAGGATCACCCCCAGGCAGGGCTGAAATGGATACAGCAATATACAAGAGCCATGCAGAGGAAAGAGGGAGGATGGAGGAGTGTGGGACCAAAGAGGAGAGCAGGAGCAGTGGGTAAGGGAAGGAGTCATACTGTTGTACACACGGCAACAATGTGACTTAATTGATTCCATGCCATATCATCAATTTTGATTAAAATGAAATGAGCCTCTGTACGTTTGAAAAGGTTAAAACAAATTGAAGGTGGAAATCACAGCTGGTAATCACAGTTTGTCTAACAGCGGGCTTTTAATGAAGCGACTCGCTCTCCATCATTCATTTCTGCCTCCTCTGTGCATATGGAGCAAGATTGTGCATTTTTTGTGCGTGTGAGCACAGTCATGTAAATTGTATTAAGAGCAGCATATATTAGGTTTGTATTAGCATCATGGCCTCCTTAGAGATGAACTACTCTCCTGACAGCAGTTGAACTGAAATAAGTAGTTGTGCCAAAATAGATTCATGGTCTCAGCACAAAACAATGCTTTGACCAGTAAGCAGCTGGATAACTGAAGGGACTATCTGATGAAAATGTTTCTTTTTTTGTACACAGATGTCCATGAGATCTACACATATTCTCTGTTCAAGAATTTATATTGACAGAATAGATGAGCACAGATACAGACACAACACATACAGTATATTGTTCTCAAAGATGCCCATTCTGCTGTATGTTTCTTTAATAACCTGTTATGAATGTTAATTAGTACATAAATACTGTATCTGTTCATGATCCAGTCTTCTCACACTGAAAACAGGCGGGTTACAGGAAGGTCAAATGAAGAAATGGAACACACCCAATCCAGCAATGTAGACAAATCAGGCAATTATAGCACATAAGCCATATCTTGCGTGTGTATTTATTTTCTTTTAAGATATTTCTAAGATTTTCTGAAAAGAAAAAATGTAATGTTTGTTCAAGACTAAAGATTCACCTTATTGTCTGCTGGTATGAATTATAAAGATGATATTAATTCATCATCATGCCTAAACTTCTGTTTGTGTGAGAGTTAAGTTATTATTGAATTCAACTTTTACTGCAGCTTAAATATTTGCTTAATTTAATAATTCAGTTCAAAGCATTTTATATTTGAACTCATGGCCATAAGTTAAGCCAGAGGAAAAACAAATGAATATACGCAGAATGTCCAATGCTTTAAAAAAACATTATATACACACACGCACGCACACGCTAGTGCATTACTCTTACAAATGCATGCCACACCTTGCATCTGATTATAACTTAACCCTTGTTATTGTCCAGTACAAACAATAATTTAAAGGACAGACCAAAATGAGAAGATCAATCTACTCACAATGAGAAAGAAACACAGAGAATGAATAGACAACTGCTGCCACCTGGTGGTGGTTTAGAGAACCAAAGACACAACCATGGCCTCTTTATTGCACCTATACCTCATTACAAAGTCTATGAAAGTCATTACAAGTTATCTCAGTGGTGAATATAAATACACAGGCATTGTTAAAATTGCATTCTTGTTTTTATTTTAAAAAGCAAATTTTGCAGTGTTAACAAAAAAGGGGAAAAAAATATCACATACTTGCAATGCACCTTGCTAAATAAATAACAGTGCTGCTAGTTAATCTGAAAGCATACCCCACTGGAATATGCTGTTATGAAGAAGCACTGTTTCCTTTTTGCTCACAAATTGCCCTATTTTCAGTGGTTGATTTGCTTTAGTAAACTTTTAGCTGCGTAGACATGCTGCTGCCTCAGCAACAACAACAATCTTCAGTAGAAATGCAAATGGATACACATGCAAAGCAAACCTCTGGCTAATTATACAGCCGTCTTACAAGGTCTGTGTCCCTGAGCGCTGGGAAAAAGTGTAATGCACAGCATGTATGCTTTTCAGAGAACTATAATACAGAACATCTGTGGGTTTCCAGATCGGAAAGATCTTAATAAAGCTTACTGTACACTAATTATACCGCAACATAGAAGTATGAGGACTCTTGGCTTATATTTAAAAAGGTGTTGGTTTGGCAATTTCTTTTCATTAATTTACAGAGGGAGAAAGACAAAGGAGAAGGTACACAAAGCTATATTCATCTAAGTCCAAGCAAGGGTTAAGTCAGGCTACAATGATGTATTCAAGTGAAGAGGCAGTTTATGATCTGGAAAAAATATTCAAGTACATCATATAATACTGTCACTAACATTACAACTCTAAAGATTGCAGGGTTAAGACAGTTAAAACACTGAGTGCCCACATCAGACATATTTTCATCTTATGACTAGCTTTTCATTTGTTTGTTTTTATCTGATGGAGACATGACCAAAACACAGACATGACATTTCTTGTGCAGTGGCTTGGGGAAGTGGTTCTTCAAAATCTCTATAAGGCACTAAAATTGAAAATAGAAGCACTCTAAAAAATCATCTATAAAAAGGCAAGCACATAACCTCATATGGCTGTGGCAAGTGACTTGAATTTTCTAAAAGTCGTTGGAGGGCAGATGAAACTTGTATTTTCCTTCTCAGTGCAGTGTATACAATTTTTTCAGTGCAGTCAATGAGAGTTCACGGCCAGTCTCAGTCATCTTTTTTGTCAGAGGCGCTATCTTCCTGTTTATCCCCTGAACTGATCTGACCGGACAATTCCAGATCACCTGGCCTCGCCTCCTGGATTGCTTGGTATCTCTGAAGCTCCAGGTAGGTGGTGAAGAGCTTGGCGTACTCTGGGTGGGTCGTGGCAAAGGCTTGAAATTCATCTGGGGAGTCACAGGCACAGAGAAAAGCATATAGTTTAGCATATCTTGGCATAAGATAATTACAAACCATGATCCTGCACGTTTTATT
This sequence comes from Sciaenops ocellatus, assembly GCA_033000465.1. Classification (NCBI taxonomy): domain Eukaryota; kingdom Metazoa; phylum Chordata; class Actinopteri; family Sciaenidae; genus Sciaenops; species Sciaenops ocellatus. The sequence goes on from CP136888.1 coordinate 17,612,705, forward strand.
TTACTGCGCATACTCCCATTTCATAACCTCATAGTGGAAACTCAAGGCGAGGTTAAAAGACCAAAATATAGCTTGAAGCTAGACCTTTGTCTTAAGGTAGAGTGAACTTACTGAAGGTGATAAAACCAGAGCCGTCGGCATCAATCTCCTTGAAGAGCTTGGCCATGTTTAGATCCGACACACCCAGAGCTGAGCGCAGCAAAGCAGTGAACTCCTCTCGGGTGATTCTCTCATCCTCATCTGTATCAAAAAGCTGCAGGAGAGAGGACAGAAACAGAAAAATTTAATTTTTCAATTTTAGAAAAAAGGCTAAGGTGTGAAATCGGGAGGGGTGGGTTAGAAAAAGCATGCATGCAATTGGGGAAATTGCTTTTTTCTAAATTAGTTAGACAAAAATAACTTTCCAGTCACATTACATTAACACCAGAACTGTTTGTCCGGAACCACATTTGACCTTATTGTCAGCAAAATGACTCCATGCTCTCTACAACAGACACACATTGTTAACTTGACATTACCCAAGCCTCTCTGAATGCTGCCTCTGTTCTTCATACAGTACTGCTGCTACGGTACTTTTTGCATTTTGCTTGCATTTTTTATTATATAAAATATAATTCTTTAGATATAAACAGATCATACAACACAGGTTATAGATGCAGTATCTCAGAAATGTCTGGATTTTATCACTCTTTACTTCATAAATTTAAGTTGTAGTACCAAGTAATGCAGTCCAAAAATAGTGCACTGTAAAAGTAACAGCAGGAAATGTACTATGCAAATGATTTAGCACGTCTAACATTTCTGATAGTGTTGATTACATGCCTGGGGGAATTTTGGCCATTTTCACACACAAAAGAAGCCCTAAGGAGTACTAATTTGGGTGATAGGTGGATACTACTATTCATATTTCTGTTTAATTTTATTCAGGCAACATTAAGTACAGTGTGCAGTACTGAATATTCTTCAGGCCCTAAGTGGGGCAGTGTCAGAATGTCTGTTGTACCTGGAAAGCCATTCGAAGAACATCTTCGGTGTTAGCTGGTCGACACAAGATGGTCACGCCGATAACATACTCTCTGAAGTCTATGGTGCCATCTCTGTCCTGGACAGAATCAAAGAGACAGCAATAAAAATACTTGAGATGGTCAATGCACAGATTATAATGATGGATAGCACTTTACCCTTTATGGTCTAGACTTTTGTCTGGAATTCACAGTTGTGAATGTTAAAACTGGAAAATTATGAGGCATATATCTTCTGAGGAAAAAGGATACACATTGAACTGGATGTTCGAGGCTGTTTTTATGCTTTTAGTCATCTTTTTCCACTCAAATCTCTGGTAGACATACCAGGGAAGAAGGCCAAACTCCTTTGATCATAGTTTCCCCTTTCAGTCTGTATAACACGATGACCTAATTTTACTTTCATTGGTACACATGATATGCGGTGATGTAATATATACGTGATTCTGTCATTTTAATATTATGATTGTTCGTCATTATGTTGTCAACCATTATATTTAAGGTCCGTTTCTTGCAGAATGTTTCGGACCCAATTTTTTTTTTACTCTAAGGTCAAATACTGGCTGTGTGTCAAGCAAAGGAACTTCAGCTTCTAAATTGTCATTCATAATGGTGCTATTCAGCGGTTCATTTTGCTCATGTTATATAAAACCTAAATATTTGATATACATGTCTCTCACTCTGTCAAACAGTGAAAACAGCTCCTCGAGGGGTGGGCTGACAGGTAGCTTCAGGAATCTGGCAAACTCATCGATGGTGATCCATCCTCCTTTACAAGAGCTGGCCATGGCTGCGAAGCCCTCCAGCTCTTTCTTCACATTGTCCCACTTCAGACTGAGGGAGCAGGGCACAAGGAGCCACATTTGTCATTGTTAAAGTCCCTGCCTGGTGGTGCCAATAGTGTACTTAAGCGAGATGTTCTTACTTGAGTTTACGGCTAATTTTGGTGAACTCAACCAGGCCGGCCTCCATGGGAAGTGTTAGCTCGCCAGCTGAAATCATCAGGCGACAGTCTTCATATGTGTGGTCCGTCACTGGAACTCCCAAAGCTCTGAAAGCAGACAGTTTGCATATACAGTGGTCAGCTGAAATTCTTGTGAGCTTGTGAAGAGCTGGACGCAACAGGCCAGGAAGATAAAGAAAGGCCAAACACATATGGGGAGAAGTATTATTTATTGCCTGTGCAAGCATATACACACTGTATGTACTGTGTGTGCATGAGCAATACACAGTAGAATTTGTATTTAAGACCAATCAACACTTACCTGGCCATAGTACCGCGCACTCTACTAGAAAACAGAGCTGGAGTTTTCTTGTCCTCCTCTGTGGGGATATATGGTGGCAGGAACTGAAAAACAATGCAGGTCACAAGAAAAATCAAGCAGAAAGGAAAATACTAAACCTTTAAGAATCACTATAATCCAGCAAATTAAGGTTACATACATAGCTTTCTTTAGTTAAACTCAATTGCAGAGTGTGGCACTGGTACTACCAATAAAGCTCAAATTATTTTTGAAAAGGCATCAAACGATCTCCTATGTATGTAGTGTACTGGAATCAGGTTGCACATTGGAGAAAAATCATGAATCATTTCTTCACATCAATACCTTTTTGTTCATTTTATTTAGTTCATTAATTTGTTGTGTCTTTGCCATTATATTAGCATGCCCACTGAATGCATGTTACCTCTATCTCTACTGTGGTGTACAGCTGGGACAGAGTCAGAAGCAGCAGTGTCCTCCTGAACAAAACACAAAACAGGACAGTCTGTCATACATTTTGATTCAATAGTACCAACAGCTGTTGCTGTTGCTGTAATGTTATGATTATCTTTATTGTCTTAAGAAAAGGTAGCAGCACACACATTTCACCACACGTGCATGCTATACATGAAAAATGAGTAACCACTCAATATACACAACTGTAGAAAGCATACTTACGAGCTGAAACCCTGCCAAGTCCAGGACACTGTATCCTGGAGGAAAAAGTAGAGGGATAAAGCTTGATAAAACATTAATGCTGAGATGGAATGGTATACCCACGATGTGTGCTACATCTAAGCTGCTAGTGTTAGTATCAGTCTCTCTCTGACAGTTCACCCAGTCAAATTTACTAAAATGGCAAACAACATGAAAAGATAACAAAGATGGGAAATTCAGCTTCAGCTCTGCCTCAGCTCTCAGGTGAGGTCCCTGATGGACAGTAAAGTAAACTGCTGTGAACAGTAACATTAGCAGCTGTTAGCTAATGTTAGCTCAGTTAGTTAGCCATGCAGCCCAGACTCTGAGCTCAGAGCACAGTTGGTGTTGGTGTTTACACTGGTATTACAGATGTTTTGCATGACTGGGCAATGGAGGGAGGAGGAAATGCAAAAAAGGGCAGTGTAAGTGGGCTCAGTAGAGGCTTCTTGCTGTTGGACTAGTAAGTAACATTGGCTGTGTTAGCAAAATTGTCTACTTTGATCTTTGATCATAAGTAATGCTATCACAATACAGCTGTCCATATTTACGACGGAGGTATTGCACTCTGAAACTCGGGGCGCTAAATTGCAAAAATACCAATTTCTACAAATTGTTGGAGGGGATATACTGTGCCCTAAGAGGACGCATTTCATCTTTGGCTCTGCCTCTATATATTTATCTTCTTTGCAAACTGGTAGTGTACCACGTGGCCTCTGAGGTTTGCTCTCAGGATGTGAAGTGAAATATATTAAAGGTACAGTGTGTAGAATTTAGTTGCATTTAGTGGTCCAATCACTGCATTGTAATCTCCTCACATCACCCTCACCTTCCTAATGTAAAGGAGAAACAACACTTTAAGGACCCTGTTTAGAGTCAATATTTAATTTGTCTGTTCTGGACTACTGTATAAATAAGGTGTTTCAACATGGCGGCCTCCATGAAAGGGGACCCTCTCCCACTGTAGCTATAAAAGGATATTTTTTAAGTAACAAACATAAAAAGATTCTTATTTTCAGGTGATTATACATGCATCAAAACATAGTTATGAATATTATATTCCATGTTTGCCTTATTCTGAAAATAGAGGCCCCAAATCTTACACACTGGACCTTTAATTACATATACTAAAATCCCAATCACTCACCAGTTTGTTGGGATATCTCATAAGGACAGGCTGCACAGGGACCCCTGGGATAAAGGCACCTAGACGTGGGGAACACACAGTATGAAAGAAATTATTACAAAGGAATGAGATGAGAGATGAATAGCTGTGTCATGTATGTATGTACAAAACCAGTTTTGTGGCAATAGATTGACAACAAGTCACTGCACAACCAACCACATCACATAGTGAATGAATGGAACAGTGTAGTAACAAGTACTGTTTCTGTTGTGCAGCGTTTCCACTCAGTCGATTAGGTTTAAGCTAAGTAAAAATGCTAGATAAAGCTGATGGCACTGTCAGTAAACAGTTCAATGTTGTTTTGTATTTTCCCTTTTTGTCTGTTATCATTTTCCTTGTATTTGCATGTTTTGTTGCAAAAATGACATTAACACTACATGATCTTTTTTTTGTAATGTATTTGCAATCTCATTTCATTTACATTTGAATCGTACCTTGTTTGAAAGTGATAAGACATGAACGATTTGTACATGTTCCCTCTGGAAATATCAGAACCTGAGGAAAAGCATCATTAGCAAATGTTAAAATCACAAACTGTATAATTTTGTTATGTATGAAATGTTACGCTACTGCCGCTTACAACAGCCAAAGGTACACTTTTGAAATAACAGTAATTGTGAATACAAACAAACAATGTGACCCTTTATAACACAGGAAACTGTGAAACCAAGCCAACATCCTGTTTTACAGCTCTTGGGTTTTTTAAGTTGGCAAGCTTAAACTTGCTAATGCTAATACCACATTAATATTAGGATCTATTTGCTTGCAGGATGAGTTTTGTGTTGTGACAGACCTGTGGCCAGTGGCCTCCTGACTTTGCTCTGCTGTCAATCTCTTGGATTGTATTTTTCCTGGAGTCTGGGTCCTTTCTGGACACCAGCACTGGTTGTAGGCAGCGCACAAACCCTGCAAAGAGAGCCACACACATTAACATGCACACTAAGAAAATAGTTTTTCATATTTTCCACTGATTCTTTCATGTCCAGGCTTTAATTCATTTTACAGCTTTATTAGCCTTGAATAGGGTTAGGGTTAGGGGTTACTTACTGATGACATCACTATATGTAACTAGTATTCATTAAGTCCACAGCACAGTCTTAGTTCTCAAAGTAAATGTTAGCTATGATGTCTGGTAGACAATGATCTGTATTTTTGAACTGACTGTTGAACTGACTGATATCATTTAAGCAGTGTAGGATAGTGACATTGCCTTACATGTCTTACAAGCCATCTCTAATCATTGACACAGAAGGTGTGATATTATATCGTCTGAAGATCAACAGAAATTAACTAAATGATAAACACTTTTTACACTTCTGTATATTTGTTTCACGCACACATTCCGGTGGTTGGGAGGATAAGAAAGTGCCTACAAACACATACGCCCCTACTTTCCTGTACTGAAGCAACAAAGCACATGAAAATTTTCTCACTGCCAAAGATGGGTGTGGCCAGGTTCTCGACACGGGATACGGTGGAGGGTAAGCCTGCAACAATGCACACAATGCCATCAAAGAAAGTGGAGTGGGGTGCCACAGCCAGGATTGGAGCCTCACTGCTGCTGACCTGCTTGCCCTTGACCACCACTCTGAAGCCCATACAGAAGTAGTACGCCCTGCCCAAGGCAGCCATCACGTTCCGACACATGAACCTGGAGGTGACCAGAACGTTTTAGATTATTGATTATACGAGATTAAGGCAAACAGGTGCAACTTTGTTTCACACAGCCATGTTAAAAATGTGTTCTTTAACAGTAGTGCAGGGTATGATCTAAATCAGGAATGACAGATACGTCTCGAGCATGTTTTGTTAGATTCTCTTTGTTAATAACATTTACCACCAGAGTTATTATGTGATGTGGGACAAAATGTCAATGTTTGTTTGCCAAATCAACTGAATGGAAGTGTTTCAGTAACAGGAGTAGTTGCACCATTTAGTACTTTCCTGTCATGTTCCAGTTACTTCCTCATGATGTAGACAAAGGGCAAGAAATCATGATATAGATTGAGACATTGTGACGAAATGATGAATGGTGGAAGTTTTATGGTCCAAAGTATATATATGGACCTATGAATATGTAAAGCTGCATTAATCTTTCTGCTCAATGGGGCAGGAAGCTTAAAGCAATGTGATGCAGTATTGAGAGTAGAAAGCTTCCTACACAAACCCAAAACATCAACAACACCTTAATATACTATTAGCTGATCAGGTTATTATGGCTGTAATATTGCCCACTTAAACATGCAGATGGCAGAGAGCAACAAACAGCAACACAGGCTTCCATTTAGAGTTCTGTTTTCCACCACCTGTCTAACACAAGTCCAGAATATACTGGTCTTTAAGCCCTGGTTTTGTTTATCAAAACTCCTTTACTTTGCTTTTTGCCATTGGGCACCAGGCAGGAAGCATACAACTTTTGAGCTCAGCATGGCTTTACACACTTTAATTGAGCAGGCCAGATAAAAGCTGTTGGGACTCAACTAACAAGGGCTGGCAAACAAAACTCAGTGACCTGAAAGTGGTTTAAAACTGCGTGGATCTACAAAACTAGGTGTTGTTTCTCAATGGGATTTGTACACTTTTCACATTACCAGGAATCATTCAATTCAATAAAAGGTTTGAGTTACCAGTTTAAATGAAGAAATACTAATTGTATTCTTTCATAGTAAAGCACAAGCTTACATGCTTTTACTGCCCTGAGAATCTCAGACTGAAAAGCAATAAAAGGGTGAACCTAGAATATTTCAAGATAGGCATCGCTCTTGTTTCCGTCACAGACACCATATTTAGTCATTACTACATAGCAAGCTGTGGTCTAAGGTCACATGAAAGTTCCTGTTAGTTGTAGAACTGCAGCTACTAATCTGCATAACTGACCTGTTTAAAATGCAGCGCCCTGTTTGGTACTCAGAGGTAAAATACTACAATTCAAACACTAGATATTTTACATTGAATATATCAATATATGAATTATCACATGCTAAATATCTTAGCAAACACATTTATATACTGCACTAATAACTGTGTGGATATACGCTTTCTGATATATCCAATTGGATGATCCCTTTACTTAATATATATAATAAGCATTTGATGATGAAAAATTGCTTTGACTATTTTTTTCAGTTCCTTTTATTAAGCCCCACTACTTGACTCTTTCCTTTCTGAGAACTGAGCGGAGCTGAGCTTGAGTAATGCTTGTGGTACAGATAATATCTAGAGGAGCATGATTCTGCAGTAATCCAAGCAGCTGCACATTCTTCAAGTCATGTCAGGAACTATTATTTTGAGAATATGCTGCCTTTGCTGTGTTTTACTGCTATGAATCCAAGAAATGCACTGCTTCTGCTACTCCTTGCTTTAGTAGGGTTCGTAATTTTAGTGCAGTGTATTCCTCCACCAAAAGCTATGTTTACATGCACTAAATGCAAAAAAAAAAAAAAAAAAAAAAAAAAAAGATAACAGTGTTAGTAGCCAACTCCCTGTTTGAATCCTGGGTTTACATGGTGACAAAGTGATTGTCACAATGTTAATCTATGCAGCTACTTTGCAAACCCAAAGTATTTGCTTACCACTGCACTGGTGGAAGAAATGTCCAAGTGTGTAACTGTACATAGATCAGTTTGCTTGAGCAATGAGGTGAACTTCTTAAAATAGATTTTTTTTGCTTTTTTGCAAATTGATATAAATTTTGAAGTGATTTAAGATTTACAAGTCATTAAGCAAGTCTCATATCTAAAAGGCCACAGCTTTTTGATGTCACTCTGCTGACTCTGAGAGATCTGATCCCTGTGAGAGGTGGTGTGGGATACTGTATTTCAGTGAGATCGCGTTTGTATCTTAATTACCGTCTCCAGCCAGTCATTGGTTCTACTGCTCCTTTCAAGGGATGCTTGAAGGTTATTATGACAGCCACTGGCCATGTCACCATAAGAACCAGGGACATGAGGATGGCGCGGATGGGGACCAGGAAGATACCCAGGAGGACACACTGCAAGGAGAAGGGTGCACACATATACATACATACATACATACATAGGTTACAGGCCTATAACATAAAGGGAAGAGCGTTGTCAAAGGTACCTAAAGCCTCAGAGCAGAAAAATGCACGGGTCTGGAAATCCACATCACTGGACAGCTTTCTAGAAAAACACACAACGGCTCTCATTGTCTGCGCTGCACATAACGAGGCTTTACAAGCCGATTGTCAAAGCCTCGTTGGAGAAGATTACAGGCCCTGGTTACACAGCAGCCTATGTGTGTGTGTGTGTATGTGTGTGTAATCTCACACATCTGATAAAACACTGTGAGCCGCGTTGCACAAAGCAATGACTATATTCTTTAAAAGCTTGCCTTTACATCAGTGAACTTACACGCCATACTCACTTTTATTACAGTAGCTTTGGTTAGTTTGGTGTCTTGAACAAACGGATTGATGACCGCAGGCAGGAGCAGGGATTGTTGCCTCGGAAGGGCGAATACTCGCTGTGGCGGCATTGCAGTCCAGTGAAAGAAGAAGCAGGAAAAGGTCTGTGTAGGGTGTTTTTATGTCGAGGCGCCGTTATGTTATCATCTCACTTCCTCAATACGGACCCGGCTCTCTCAATTCTCCCCCCCCCCCCCCCCATTATCAGGCGATCTTACGGGAGAGCGTAGACACGAGCGAGCGAGAGCGGTCCCACTACTGGCGCTTCAAGCTCCACCTCCAACGCGGTTGCCGCAGGGTCCAGAATATGTTTGTGAATCCTGCAGGCAGATTTCTGCACCAGCGTTACGAAGGTTTGCATGATGCTATATCATTCTATCAGGCTTATTTCTCATTAAGTAAAAGGCTAAAATGGTGCTGTCATTGACCATGCATGTGCTTAATGAAAATATTTTCATAATGTTAATTTAATTTATTATTATTATTATTTTTTTTTTAATCTGTGTAGTGTCCAAAGATAATGTTAGTAATGCACAAGTAGCGAATGTGCAACGATTTAAACCAGGGAATAATAACGCATTATTATATTTGTGATATCTCATTTATGTCCACAAGATGGCGCAGTTTCATTAAAAAAAAGAAAGAAAAGGAAGAAAACGTCCTGTCTCCTCTCCAAAGAGATATGTGGAAATACTTAAGTCGACTGCTGTACTTGGGTACAAATTGAGTACTTTACTTTAAGATTATGTAACTGCATATTTCTTCATCACAACATTTTAAGGGGAATTATTGTACTTTTTACTCCACATGTAGCCTACTTTACAGCTATACTACTAGATTGTACCATATGATGAGCTCATAACATATAATTCATTGTTATAGAACTACCGAGCAATATATAAAGTAGGTCAAACTTACTCCACCACTGCAGCCACAACATTTAAGTGATGTTTAAACATGATAGCTGATGAAGAAAATACACATTTGGCATAGTGGAGACTTGCTGATCAGGTGATGTCTAGTGCCAGCCTTTAGCCCCTACTCGTTTGGTCCCTTGACCAAAGAAATACACGTTGGGGACAGCGCAGACCAGCTAATCAAGCAATCAAGTGACCTATAGGAAGAACTTCCAGCTGCCACTGTTGCCTTGATCTTGCGAGATTCCAAATATGTGTCCTTCCTGCCTCCTGACTATTGTTTGTTTGACTTGACCTTCAGGTCCCCGCCTTCCTGCCCTTTGTTACCTAGCTTACAGCACCTTCCCTTACTTTTTGTTCCCTACCTATTTATATATTGTTTGATCACGTCTGTCTAACTATATAATAGTGCTCAATTTAATTTGCTCTGGGTCAACTCACCTGCTCAGATGTGCTCTTTGTCAGTATGCCATATGTTTCAATAAACTCACAGCATTACAGCAAACCTCTGAACTGGATTTCAATGATTTCTTCAACATACCAGACATCATAATCAAATAATATTTAAAAATATAAACACTGGCACTCTCTATCAACATTAGGAGTATTTCTACATTTGATACATGTACACTGTGCTGATAATTCTTAAGGTACACTTGAATTATATTTTGAATGCAGGACTAATGTGTAAGAATGTCTTCACATTGTGGTATTGCTCGTTCTAGTCCACCACTGATACGTGGTATTTGGTTGCAGAATTCACAAGCACGATGGTGAAGGCCCATACATAATAATAAATCACCCATTTGAATGCTTTTTGAAAGTATTCACCACTGATCCACATTATATTGACCATCTTTATTGATGACAGTAACAAAGTGCACAAGCATTAAAACAACACAAAACACAATGACTGTAGTGTATTAAAACCCAAGAGAGAAAAGAGACTATAAAAAAAGATTATTAAACAATACTACTGCGGTACTCATGTCATGATTCCATCATGCAGCAAACCAATACAGCCTCTAGAGGCAACCTGTGCCTTTAATCTTTCTGTACCGTTAGTGTAGGGAAATGCAACATGGAGTTGCCATGAAAATAATTTGGTCTCCATATTGAGCAGTTCCCATGTATAGTCCTATACAAAGTGCTAACCAAATGAAGAATAATGTGTGCCTGCGAATACTACTTTCTGACATCCAGAGGATATGAATATAAAATGTGTATGTGTGTATATATATATATATATATATATATATATATATATATATATATATATATATATATATATATATATATAAAGGACTATATGCAAAAAGCGATCTCTAAAGCACCATTTTCGGTCAAACACATTGTGCAAATTCATTTTTTCAAATGTATCGCACAACAATGAGAAAATTACTTAATTAAAAGTGATACATTTATAAACCTGCACTTAGTACACTGGACATAGAAGTAATTCTAAGCCAACATGAATTCCTCATATGGTCTAAAACAGCCTTTCAAAATTAAATTTGCATAAAACGGCAATATCTCACAGCACAGTATATCACTGCGTTCAATGCAGTGTGGACATACCTGATGTCTGAGTTTTTAAAAAACAAACAAAAAAAACTATAAAACAATAAAAACGGGGCGTACATATAATAAATCTGCATCAGCATAACAAATGAAATGTCAATATCACACAGTAATATAGCAAATATCCAGTTGCCTATGTTCAGCCGGTGTATAAGGTCCAAAGGTGCCCTTCTACAAAGCTGGAGGCTGGTTATACAGGCTGGAAGGGACATGTCTCCAACAGAAGCGTGCAGAGTTGCCAGAATAAAAAAACTTACAACAGTGTGCACTGCGGCGACCGCAAGTTGTGTGCGATACTACGGCAATGTCCTCATGAGGCCAGATGTCATTACAGGAATTAGCCAGTTGCGAGACATTTTGAAAATGCTCAACAACCGAGCCAGTCCTTTGTGATTTCACCCAACTTGACAATCTTCAAGCTGTTGTCTTCCAGTTTGAAATAGTGGTTACCTTTGAAGAAGTAGCTGTAATCTGTGAAAGACAAGCACAACGTAAACAGGTGAAAAACTACCATGTAATAACAGCATATATAGACATATAAGTGACGAGGATTAAACCATCCAATCAGGCTCTGTTGAAGCCAATGTTAAGCCTCTCTCACTGACTCATGCTAATCAGGAAGCATACAGAGGCACCTCTGTGGAGGGGCACAGACTTGCTTTATATAAATATGTTTGTTCACTGTGTGGGGAAGGGGCTATGTGATGCTTACAGTAATGTGTGTATGTTAGGAGAGCAGTAATGGAAAAGTCCCTGGTTGCTTGCCATAGACGAAAATTTGCATACCACCTCTAACCTCAAGGGTACATGGCTGACAGCGACAGCCTCAGCGAAAGTTTACTGGTGGTGTTATGATGAAAACTGACCACCATACTCTATAGTTCTTGTACTCTAGTTGCAATGCCCTGTTCATCAACAAGTAAAGCTAACATAACCCATCATGTGGTATTCACTCACAGCAAATGAAAGCATGTGATTAAGCAACTGTCTTCTATGAACACCAAAGTACAGATGACTCCCTAACTTCAGCACTACTTCCTTTGGCATGTTTTACTTCTTCATTTTGTTCAAATAATCAGTTCCTCTAAACTGTTCTTTTCTGGGTTGTGACGGTAAATGGCATCATTGCTTGCTGGGTTGTGGGACATGAGGAGTTTTATTGACAGAGGCACAGTGCCAGACTCGCTGATAGAGCTGACTGGATTTGCTGGCAGTGTAACAAGAAGGAATGCTAGTCTGAAGACAGTAAACTACCACAGAGAACCAGCTCTGATCCAGCTATAATCGAAGCACCACAACCACAACAAGATCGTTTTTTCCTTAACTCTCCTTCAGGATTCAAACAAAGTTGTAGGCTGAGGAAACATTTAGCTATGTTATCCCTATTCTTTGATTCACAACCAATAAGTTCACCATTGCTCGTTTATACCTTTCAATTTCTGTAGTCTCTCTGAGAGTCATTGATACATTAGTGTAGTATTCATTTCATTTTGTAAAATATTAGTTTATGTTTGTCATCATATTGTCAAAAAAAAAAAAAAAACTGTGGTTACTGGTTCATTTTTAGCCATGCAAACCACATAGGTCTCGGAATAGCAATGTCTGTCTACGATTTCTAACTATTAAATGGATTTTCCACAAAATGTTGTACAAACTTTATTGGTCCCCATAGGAGTAAGAATAATGACATGATCGTTCAATGACTATTCATCTAGTGCCATCATGGTGTTGTTGTTTTTTGTGAAATGCTTCACCCACCACTGGATGGACTGCCATGAAATTTGGTAGATATTCATGTTCTACTTAGGATTACATGTTCCTCTGAAATTTATACTAGTGTCCTTAATGAGGATCAACTACGATGGTGACAGTGGTTAATTTACAGAGTGTAAACATTTTAGTAATGTAGCTCAAAGCATACAGTCTCACAGAGACACAAGCAATGCTGTAGCCTCTTGTTATACTGTAGCGACTTTGCTTGGCAAAAGGTTTCTAGAAATATTAACTATGTGTAATCAAAGGATCATGCTGCAAAACTTTCTAACAAGTTTAGTTCATGCATTCATAGCTTGTGCTAGCATCTGGTCAAATGTTCTTCTTTAAATCTTACAGAGCATCTAAATTCATAATATATATTAAAAGAAAGCTGCTTTTTTACCAATGCCATTAAGACTGAAGGCAGAGTCAATGCCATCTGGGATGCCATTCCAGGAATCAGCAATAAGTTTGGGGAAGCCAGGGTCCATTCTCTTCTTTTCTTCATCATACCTGTACATATCGTAAAAGTGCATTTGTGTCAATGCATGTTTCACAGTTCCCTCACACATACACACACACACACACACACACACACCACTCATACTTTTCCATAGCGATAAAACAGTTAGTCGCCAACACTATAAATTCCCATGTTGTGCAAGGGCTAACAGAGCTATTGTGGTTTACAGTGCAGATTAGGTCACACCAGACACTAACTGGATCCAGACGTAGCTCAGTAATGCAATAAGGGGTGATGACAAAACTAAACAAAATAGGGTGCATCAGACAATGGTTTTAGGCCCATAAATGGCTACGATAGCTCTGCTCCTGCTCACCTCCAGAACTGGTCCTCAGCAAACAGGTACGTCTTCCTGTTCTTCCTAAAGTTGAAGGCAGCGTCGATTTGCTGCAGGTCAGTGGGGAGGTCAAGGCTGGAAAGCCTCTTGGGATAGCCTTTCTCCAACTCATCTGCTTTGTAGACCCACATCTCATTGCCTGGGAGGAAAGAGTAAGTAAAAAAGTAGAACCTTGGATAAAATAACACTGAAGACATATGTTTTATTGATTCAAGGTAATTATTTTAACCGATCAAGGTATTATTTTATATTCCTACAAATCTATTAACCAAATATATTATATCATCAGTATGAGATCATCAGTTAACTAATCAGGGTTGTAAGTCTTCCCCATTGCCAAACCAGCTCTGCTGTTGATGTCTTCAAAGCTGACAAATATATTATGTAAATTTCAGGAAGGTTGTCATATTAGTAAAATGTAAAAAATGTATCATAAACCACTAATAACCATGGTGGAATATCTCAAGTGTCCCAAGAGTGCACACCGCACCCAAAAGTGCTCAGCCAACATTCCTGCTTCTCCTAATGTTTCAGTTCGTAGAAACGCTATGACCGTTAAGGGAAAGGCATCCAAATGGTAAAAGAGTGAAGACACTCATGAAAGTAGAACTGTCTGTTTCTCTGATCACCATATAAGTACAGGGATGATATGAACACAAATATTCAGCAAGGTTTAAATCTGCCATTTTCTCACAGTTTCTTGTTTTCTCCAGCATACCTGAGAAGAACACTGTTTTTTCCTCCACTGGGTTTTCATAGGCGGCATCTATCTTGGAGGGCAGGTCTGGCCAGTAGGTGGCCACTAGCATGGGGCCATTGGGCTTGCTTCTGAAGTTGACTGACCTGAACAGGAACCTGGCATAAAGAGAATAAGTGGGTGAACGATCGTAAGGTTGATGAGAAGGGGATTAAAAGAGAGTGAGAGTGAAACAGGGGAAGGGGGTGATGAGGAGGTAGGGGAAGTGCGTGTGTGTGCGTGTGTGTGTGTAAGAGGAGTTTTAGTGCAAGTGCTTCACTGGCTGAGCCAGCCACAATGGCCTGATTCATGAGCATCTGGTTCTCGTTAGGACTAAGGCTGCCGACGCCAGCGGAACAAGACCTATCTTGCCCGGATTTCCAATACACAGCTGCACAACAACGGCAGCTTCCCAAACTCTTTTCCACTGACCTATTTTTTAAAAAGAAAAAGATCTGCCAATTGCAAAAATTATTTGCAATGATAAAGTGACGATGAGATTAAAACTTTGCTAACATACATACTAATCCAGTGTTGTATACATTTATCAGGATTACAGGACGTATTTCAATTAATTACACATTTCAGTCTGAACTAGCTGCTTTATTTTAGTAGTGTTCTTGTGGATCTATTTGTTCAGTTCATGCAGTGTACTAACAATATCCAAAGACTTTTTCTGTCTTTTCTTCCTGTCTTTTGTTGTTAACTAAGTAACGTCCAAATTGTGTGGTAATGCAGGGTGATGTTTAAGGTCTGTTATGCATTATGATACAACAGTAGTGTAACTCTGACATTAATATCAGCAGGCACGGTGTTCACTTTTTGTATCTCACGTGGTAAGTTATGAAACCATTTAAGCAACATAAAGTGATTTTCTGTAAATGGCTGAACCAGTGAAAACAGATTCAGTGGAAAGGCCAAATGGCAGTTAAAAGGGTATTCTCAGTCCTCTATGAATTAGCCTGTGTAAGATTTAGGGGTTTCTATTGACAGAATATTACATAAATGGAATATAATATGCATAACTATGTTTTCATTAGTGTATAATCACCTGAAAATAAAAATTGTCATGTTTTGGTACATTAAAATTAGTCTTTTATATCTACAGACACTGCAGGCTCTCTTATCCACCATGTTGAACCACCATGTTTCTACAGTGGCCCATAAAGCACCAACTAAACACTGACTATAGAAAAGGCTTTGTGTTTTATGTGTGTTTTGCTCCACACTAGGAAGAAGAGGGTAGGGCAACCTGGATGCAATCAGCAATTACACTGCTAGATGCCGTTAAATCCTACACACTGGCCCCGTCTACCCTATTTTGGATACTATTCACGGTCAGTATTTTTCTGCAGTGTACATTCAATATGTGCACTGGATTCATATTTCTTATGTAGTACGAGTAATTAAGCATAATTTCAATAGCTCAGTATTAACTGTTCACTGTCTTTACACCATCAGAGCTGTAATAAGTTCCTCAGTTCCTCCTTTTCTATTGCAAATGAACCATTTCATACTGGTGGTACCTCCCATATTAGGTGTTCAACTGACAAACACATGGTGTTTTTATTGTGAAGCACCCACAGGAAATGTGTTTGTCACAGTGGTTACTAGTGACCATGATCATCTACCAAAAATGCATCTACAAAACAGTCTGAGTCATTTTCCAAAAAATGTTTGTTGCTAGACAGCTTTAAAACTTTGCAAGTGAGTAATAATACAAGAAGAAGCAGCCTGAGTGAGATAAGCCATTTGTTCCTGACAAAGTAGCTGCTAAAGCAATGTTTATTTTGGATTTAAACCACACCTTCTCAGTAACCACTGATTCTTCACCAAATCAACTAGGACTGGACTCTTAAGGATTACAACATAAACTCAATATTGTATATTGGAAACAGCCTCTCAGGCTACATGCTAGGATATAAGCACATGAGCATGGGTTACTTGCAACAGGTAGACGTTAGGCTGGCCAAACTGTTTCTATGAGACAGACTTCTCTGTAATCCTCCAGACAGACACAGACACAGTTTTATGCTGAGCTCAGGGAGTGCTGCAACCATTACTCATCGAATCATGTCAAGAGTTGTCCTTTATCATAAATATGCTGAGCCAGGAGAAAAGGGGGGGTCCTATTTTGACAGTGGGAGAGTCAATGGAGCATTAGCCATGGAACCTAGAGAGCTATTTTTCTCTGAAATTGAACTTTGCTTGTACCAGAACTCTACAGCTTACAAACCTGACATGGCCTTCAGGCAACTCATTAAGTCTGGTCAAAAGAACAGGCTCCTACTGAAACTTCACAGAGATATACTGTACAGTATCTTTGCCTCAGTGCCTTGATTTTACTTTGTCCTCTATTTCTCTGTCTTGTTTTCACATCAGTTCTCAGTCTTTAGGCACAAAAGCCTTGTATGGTTACACAAGAGAGCCAACAAACAGAGCAAGCTGCCAAGCACAAAGCAAAACAGCAGTTTGATGTCAAGGTCTTAAATTAGTCAGCTAATTTTAAATAAAGTTAAGTAACTGCAATATATCGGTATGCATGCATGTTTCAACTATTGTACATAAAGACCAGTGTGCTTTTCTTCACTGGCTGAAAGCTCTGGATTATGATAGTTTATTCATCTGTTGAAACTGGCTGAGCTGCATAGCTAATGTGTGGTGCAGCCCCTTGACTCAAAGATGATATAATGAATATCATATCTACCAATACCCCACAAGCGCCTAAATGCCATTTTGGCTCTTTGTTTCACAATTAATGATCATAGGGATCAATACTATGTCATCTGTTGGTTTTATACTTCATCAGTCTGAATATTTGGCTACTGAAGCTTCATCTGAAGTATCTGGTGAGCCGCAGAGAATAAAGTTTCAGCCCAGCTTGATTTCCAAAAGAAAATGGGCCAGCATTTGTCTGCTCTGCTGATCACTGCAAATGTGAGGAAGAGAGCCCCAGCAAGGTAAAAAGTTATTTTCCAATAAAGCAGGATTTGTTTCTCATAGTTTCTAACTCAAGGTTCTCAGAGTGGAGAACCAGGCTAACTGAAAGACTACACTCTTTGGTACAGAGGTATGCTGGCCTGTTTGCTTTGGACACATTTCCAAAATGGCTATGACAGATATACAGCTCTGTTAACCTTAAAATTGCAAGGAGTCGATGTTTCAGCACAGCTAGAAGCATTAACACATCATAACTAAACATGAAGCTATTTGTCTTTTCTGTCGTTTCGTTTCTACCACATTATTGTTTTTGTTCAAAGTGACTCTCATGTGAATTTGTCTATAACAAACTTCAGCTGTTGTGGTGAAAATGTTCACCTTCCTACGGGAAAATACACTGACTCATAAAGACTGTTGACGAAACCACAGCACTTGATGAAACTCTACACAAGGTCAACCAGTAGACACGGTAAGCTTATGAGACTTTGGATTTACTGGCGCCGGAGAAAGGGAGGACTGTAAACTGTGTTTAGGACTGATGACTATTTTGGTTGTCACTGCAGAGTAGAGGAGGAATAGTTTGTCTTTCCCTCTTACTAATTGTCACATCATGAAACAAGCATCTAAACCACAATGTTCAAGTAGCAGAAGATTGTAATATGAGAAACAATAATTAACAAGAAACCTCATGTCAAACTGCTCGTTGTTTGCGGGAAAATTATTATGAAATCCAAGCAGGATATTGGGTTTTGTTTGTCCTTCATTCCATAGAGCGTAGACAGGAAATTCAACCAGACTCTGGCAGTGCTTGCAAGTTTCAAGAGATTTAAACATGGACTTCACATTGCATTTATTACTCACAGAGCTAATAAAAACTTTAGCATAGCATATCCAAACAGCATGGTCAAGAACTTTGATTGTGGATGGATGCAAAAGTATGAATTCATCATATGTTTGCTGAAGTGTATTTCAGGTCAAAACATTGAATATTGTTTTACTTTTTGTTTTATTTGATCTGATTACCTGTCCTTGAAGAAGAAGGTCTCTCCTCTGATCTGTGCTACAGCATCAAAGATAACTGGCTCTTTACAGATGTCCATTGGAGTGACAGGACCCTGGGTTGGAGGCAAAGGCTTATCTGTTGGGATACCTGTTACCAAAATATTAATTTTTCAGGGAATTATTACACACTTACAGTACATTAATCTTTCCTGACTTCTCATAAAAGTTCAAAACACTTTTTGTTCTAGTATTTAGCTTAATCCCTGTTAAAGACACATGATATTTCATCTCACCGTAGAGCTCCTGGATTCCTTTGATGTCATCCTGAGAAAGCCTGAAGTCTTTAGTGTAAGTGTAAATGGGGGCCATCAGTGCTCCAGGGTCCTGAGAGTGCTCCAAGCCAAGAGCATGACCAAACTCATGGGCTGCCACCAGGAACAAACTGTAGCCTGGAAACATGCAACACAATAAAGAAGCGTCACTGTAAATCGTGAATACCTCTTTATAAAATACTGATACTTCAGAGTAGATAAAGGGTATTAAAGGCAGGAAAATGTCTTTTAGTTGTGAGCTACAGTCTATCAATGGTGGTGTTTCATGGAGTCTGATGGTCTGGTGGGACACATAAATAAGACATAATGTTTCTTGGGAGTGCCAAATCACTTGCATTTCTCTCATCAGGACAATTCAGACTGACAACCTAAGCCTGACCCGTAGCTTTATTTTTCTTCTCCATTGGCAGTGTGCCTGAAGTAAGGGTAACAATGACTAATGCATAGTTTTTCTGTAATTATCTAAACTATCTGGCACTCGTTGTCATGCCCTTTGTGGCAACTCCACTTCCCAGAACTACAGCGAGAAATGCCCACAAATACTATTCGTACCTTGGTCAGGACAGAAACCCCATTTGCGGTCATCATCATAGCTCTTGGTGGTAGCACACCACATCTTGCCATCACTGCGTCCAGATGTGGTGCAGGACTCATACGAGTCTCCCAAGAAGGTGAAGGGGAAGACACAGGGGCTTCCCTCTGCATTTCCTCCCACTGTGGACATGGCTGGAGGAAGCAACAAAAGGTAAAACTGTAAATGTGAAAAGTGTTGTGAAGTTAGTTAATTATTCACTGTCTAATGAATTCATTCATATGCCAAAATGTTTCTTTAGAACAGTTTGGTTTGTAGTATATTGTGAAGTGAGCGCAAATGTTGTTGAAAACAACATCATGAAAGCACTGGCACAATGCAAACGACATCAATAAGTAATCCACTGGGCACAAAACCAAAAAGCACCCACCCAAATTGATTTTCTTTCAAAGAGAGAAATTTTTCAATCTGGCAAGACTGGTTTTGTGCTGTTTTTTAAAATATATATATATATAATTATGTATTCAGCACAAGCTATCGCACAAGGCTTTACAACAAAGCTACATTCCTAATCAATTAGAACCAGATGAAAGCTCAAGTGGTCGTACCTCTCTTCTTACTGTCTGTCTGTCTCCCTCCCTACTACACCAACTCAATCTTAAAACCAGTCCCACTGACAGAATGGAAAATAAGCCCTGCCACTGCACATTAAAATACTTTCACAGCCACTCAGCAGACCACGAGCAAGACCGAAAAACCCCAGCTGGAGCATTCCTGTAGACCAGCACACAGCAGGGCACCATACACTGCACATCAAAATAAACACAGCCAGTAAAATTTACTGTATGCATCTAAGCACATTATTCTTAAACAGGACACATAAACAGAAGACACTAGTACTGTATGATGGCTGCAGATGGGGACAATGCGTTTCTACTTGAAGCACTAGGTAGTATTCTACTATGTGATCAGTGTAACAGGCAGTACATACCAGTCTCAGGGCAGAACCCAAAGGATTTGTCAACATCATAGTTGTCAGTGGTGGCACACCAACGGTAACCATCATCCCTGCCTGAGGTGGTGCATCCATCATACTTCTCTCCCTGGAAGGTGAAGGGGAATTTGCATGGAGCGCCCTCTGCATTGCCACCCAGGGTGAATAGTACTGTTAAAGAAATGTCAACAAATACAAAGAAGTGTTATAGAGGAACAAATAACATTATACACAGTACATTTTCAACTAAGACCCTTTGAACCCTGAGTGGTGATATAAGACAAAAAATGCTCAAATCAGGCTTAAGAAAATAAGTAGAACGGAAATGTTTCACGTCAACACAAAAGCTTAATAAAACAGACGGCACTAGTGCAAACTCATGTTCTCATCATATAAAACAACTTAGTACATGTGTACTTTGGCACTTAGCTGTAATAAGCATGTGATCATGTTAGTACCATGGACAGCAACATAACACAGATAAACAAAATGTTTAACAAAGCCCAGTGTTCTAAAGTGGGGCAGTAACTTGGAAAAGAAATATTCCATAATCCACTCCAAACGAAAAAAAACAACACTTTCCTGGCATACTGTTCAACCTACTTTCACTCTGTCCAAAATCAGCAGAACAGCTTTGAATATAGCAATAATCTGATATGAAGTATTATTTTGCCAGTATAGAAAACATTGTTTTAATTCAGTTCAATAAGATGCAAGTAGGGGATGACACCATGCTGTTGAGGTCAAGTGGGGCCACAAATCTGTTCAGACGCCAGAGCAAAATGTGCTAGGAGATATCACAATGCCATAGTATTACATGAAAAAAATAAAAGAGAACCCCAAGACAAACTTACATTCATGGGGACAGAAGCCATATTTGCCATCTTCATCAAAGTTGTAAGTGGTTGAGCACCACAGGAAGCCATCGTCACGACCCTGAGATGTACAGCTGTTGTACTCGGTGCCCATGAACAGGAAGGGGAACTTACAGAACTCTCCATCAGCATTGCCAAACTTCACCTTCACCACTGTTGAAAAGACCATTGACATTTTTTCACATTTAGAACTATAACATTTTTATTACAAACCTTTTAAACGTTATATTATTGTCACCCACTCAAGGTAATGGATGTCCAATATAGACTGCTTATTTCAAGCCAGTTTCTGCAAGTAAACTTCAATATTGTCTTGGCTACCAAGACTATAGGAAGCCATATAAAACAGTAGGCAGGAAAGGTATGAATTGTAGTAAATGGGATAAAACTTGCAAAGGCACCAATGAATTAAGAAAACCGTTGTGAGACTTCTTTGTGCCATGAGACAGCGTAATTAGGTTTATAGATTACTTCTGCACATATGATGAATTCATACAAGAGGATCTGAATAATAGGAAACATAAAACTATGTGGGTCAATGTGTGTATGTAAATACAAATCCATGCATGAGAGATTTTTTTTTCTATTCATCTTCCAGATGGCTGGGGTTTGCCATATCAAGTGCCAGAAGGTTCAGACAAAGTTAAGAAAGCATTTAAAAGTATTGAATGTATGAATTATGAAGTGTCATCTCACTAACTTAAATCTAATGCACATCACCTGTAGTGCTACCTATAGTTTGTTTTAAATACAAAAAGACTGGATATGGATATGCAAAATCTATCTGGCCTCATGCATCTTTAGCCAAGTTATACTATTACTGTACAAATCATAAACCGTTTTTGTGAAAAGCACTTTTGCAATACGCCTGTTTTTCTTGTAAATATTGTTTCTCCATTACCTTGGCCATCTCCCAACGTCCATTGCTCATCATCATCAAAGTGGGAGTCGCCCCCAATTCCTGGCCCTGGAGCAAAGGCATGAGCCAAGAGGCCATCTTTGCCGTCGAAGGGGTAGCCATCTCCGTGCTCTGTTGATGACATCATTCAATATTAACACTTTAATAAGATCAGAAGTCATTTTCTTTTTTAAATAGGCACAATTGGTAACACTGTGAACTGACTGTATTAACTACCAGTAAGTAGCGAGAGCAAACACTAAAAATAAATATATAAATATTTCTCACATAATGTGACATTTGTGCAAGTCAAAAATAATCCTTACTATTTTTGTCTCTGAAACTGTTTCACATCCTCTGAAGTGGCTGCCTTTTTGTTTGTGCTCCACTATCACATTCTTTCTCGGCAGGGTTAGTTATGGCTAGACAGAATGATATTATGACACTGTGAGTAAATATCAAATGGTTGTTTTAGTTGGAATGACTGGAATGACCCGTGTGAAGACCAGAATTCCCATTATTTTATAAAGTGCTCCTAAAATACCGCTTGGCGAGGTGCAGTTGCTGAAATAACATGTGGGTTATTGCTCCATCACCATTAGTCAACAAGGCCATGAACTTCAGTTAAACTCTTTCCTAACTTGCGTTTTATTTATGCTTTTGGAAGTAGGAGGCAACTTCATGTAATCATAACTTTGCAGAGAAATCTTTGAATTTCAAACTGCAATATGATTTCTATGCCCTATTAAAGTAAATACTGTATAAGTACCTACGCCCTTGACTCTAATGAGACAAATGTATTTTGATTGTTTTTCTGTTTTTTGAGGACACTTTGGGGCATTTTGCTATAAAATAAACCCAATTTATTGATGGAATTTGACTTGTTGAGTGATACACATGATCTGAATCCAGTAAGAGGTGTCAGAGTGTCTGAAATAACAGTGTCACCTATAATCATAGGTACTGACTGTATTACCCAACAGTATAGAGATAACGTGTTGACAGTTCAACTTGACTGCACTTGTCGTTTATGGACTGTAATTTATAAATACAGCATCTATGTGCTGTCTATTGTCTATATACATGCATTACCATTGCGGCCAAAATTAATCATGATGTCAGCCTCTCCGTCCATCAGGCGTGTGAATGAGAGTGGAGTAACGTCACTCCATACTTTGAAGGCTCTGAAGAAAGCATCATTTATGACCTCCTCATCCAGATCTGGAGTGTGTCCGAGGATTCTAGAGAGTTAACAGAGAGTCAGTTTCATTCTACAACGAGACAAACAAGATAATGTATCATAAAACAAAAGGTCATGGTGGCTCTTTGAGTGTCATGTTTTGAAAAATATGTAGAAATATCATGAAGAACCTCTTTTCTCTGCTTGAGACCATGGAAAAGAATCCAACAAAGCTCCACCGATAATCGTCTATGATTCATTTGGTTAAAATGGTCCTGTAACAGTGTTCAGCCACAAACCCTGTTATATGCCTGCCGACATAGTCCTTTTCTAAAAACAGTCTAAGATCTCTTGGTTGTTATTGTCTTTGGCTCAAAGTCTTCCTTACAAACACACAGGCAGACGGGCTGGAATGATCGGGGCACACAAAACCGCTGATATAAATAAACCAATTCCACATTGTTGTAAACCTCAAACAGAACTAAAACAAAAGACCTGACACATACTGTGTAGGAATGCTGGTGTTAGCAAGACACAAGATGCAAGCGCACAGCGACTGTCTGGATGGGGGTGGGGTGGACTGAAGGTTGAGGGGGTGGGGGGGTCAGGCGGGGCTAAGCTGTGGTCCATCTCTCAAGGCAAACAAACTCTGGCTTTGTATTTATACTTTTGTGCACTTTTGATTTACAGTCAAACTAGTAAATTATAATGTTATTGAGTGACTCAGACTATTCCAAATAGTGTTTCTCAATATTTGTAGTTTCATTTATGGGCAGTAGTTGGGTGGGGTCAAGTTAGTTAACCTTTCTGTGACTGGGAGACATCATATATGATGTTTTGATGCGGTAATACATCTAAAGTAAGAGTATTAGGTCCAATTGTAATGGCATTACCGTCCCTATAGGCCATACTGTATCACTTCCATGATGTCATTACTTGAGTACTTGAATAGAGTCAGAAAGAAGTAGGACCTGGTCCAATCGCAAAACACCACATGTAGGATCAAAACTAACACTTAAAATCCAATACTTCTTCGGAAAATAAGCAGGTAATGTTAATTCCCTGACCTGTAAGTGATGTCTTTCTTCTGCCACATGGGTTTCCTGTGGAAGAAGTTGTAATTGGCCACATCTGGGACGCCACAGCGGGGCTTCTTCATGATATCCACAGTTTTGGCATCAATCTCTCCAGTTTCTTGCAGAGAGAAGAACTTTTGCATTTTCTTCAGGGTGTCCTTGAGCACCATAAGGTTACATCTGTCTTGTGGGCATCCATAAAACTTATTCAGATAGTGCTAAAGGAGAAAAGCAGACATGACATGGTTCAACACTCCTGTATTCAACATTTCTATAAAATAGCTGTATTAAATAAACAACTAAATAATGTACAAACTTTTCCCCAACACTTAAGTTCTCATACTATTATATTAGAAGTACAAACTGTTACCTTTATGCTGTACTACTTAAATATAGTTTTATGAAAAACAACCAATAAACTTACCAGAGCAACTTCTTTGTCTGTTCTTGGGACAGTATCGTCTCCGGGAAACCTGATAATAGGCGAAGGGGCAGCATATGTTGCTTGAAACGCGATGAACTGAACCAAAAACACTTTAAGAACAATCCGACGACAGCTAAATATCGTCGGAAAGCCCATTTTCTCTAACTTTATTATATCTTAGCTGTGTTAAATGCCGTTCGCTCTTGGTTGCAGTCCTTTCACCCCGTCAGCTTGTGTTGCCTCTGCTCCTCTGCAGGATTTTTTTTTTCTCCTTAACGGGACATCCTGCACCTCGGCTCTATGAACTTTCTCAGTTCTGCTTGCACATGCACTTTTTCCCGACAGCTTTCTGCGCAGTCTCTGGGTTGAGAAATAGGAGCGAGGGAGCCCACCACAATCAAACACAGGAATAATTCCATGCTTACTCATATGTTTGATTTCTCTCTCTGCCTTGTTTCTTTTACAAAGCCTGAGAGGATAGCTCAAGATTAAAGGGTAATAGTGTTCAGAAATAATGCAGTGTGGATGTAAACGACTGCAACTAGTTACTGTTTATGATTGCTCTAAATGTACACTAAATGTGGCAAAAGTTGTAGTCGTTAAATAGTTATGTTTTTCCTATTTAGCCTCAATTAGTTCGGTCACTAATGATGCTGCATTAATGTTGTATCTTACTTACTGTTCAGATGCCCTGTCAATCTCCTTTAATGTGCTACAAGTGGGTTAAATGATCTGCTGGTGAAGCTGGGGTCAGTTATGTCCCACCTGACATCAAGAATTAGCAAAAAAAAAAAAAAAAAAAAAATCCAATTTCTGCCTCTTTTGATGTGTTAGTCTAATGCACTGTGATGAAAGGACATGCTTTAATTGCTGTCTGGATTCATATTCTGGACATGTTGCTCAGTTGGAGCCTGCAGATAGACATAACTTGCACACTGAGAGATGTGCACAGTGATTAACTTCATATTCATCAATAATAATAGGCACAAAACATGGTTGTGTTGTGCAAATGTGCCCTATTAAACGTTTTCCCCCTGACTAATACTGAAAAAACGTCTGGTTTTTGTTTATTTCTGCTGCCACATGTATGTATTTCAGTGTCCTTGCTTCACCCTTTGGTGCTACAGATGTTTTAGTACTTTTTCTACATCAGGAAACGTTTTTTTTTTGTCCAGCAGTCACTTATTATTTTCTCTTACAATTATAATAACATGTACCTAATTTTGCTGAGGACCCGTAGGTAAAGAAATTGATGAACTGATTCTTCTTGACCACATCTTTCCTTTCACAAGGTTTGCATGCTACATGATCAAAGGAATGAGTGAATCATTCTACCATCCATTAACTCATAACATCACTAAGTATATTACTTTGCCAGCAGAGAGACGCAAAGCTACGGAGGCCAAGTTATTTAAAGTGATCTACTGACATCTGGTGGTAGGCTGTGAAAATTCGCCTCAGTATCAGGTCGAAAAAGGCCCAGTGAACCTTCAAAAACCTGCGAACACTGATTTATTTATTTTTTCCTTATTTTTTGGTGTTTTTACATCACAACGAATATCTTATTTTGAAATAAATAGATACAATACATTACACAAAACATTTATATTTACTTACACCAGCATCATTAGTGTAGTAATTTCTAACCTTGTGAGATATAAGTTGTATCACACAATTTGCCACAATACATAATTACAAATGTTACCAAAATCATTCCGTTACTTTCCAGTAACATTATTTTCCATAATTTTATTTTAAACTTATTATATGTTATCAGTTGTATGTCAGTATGTTACCTATGCTGTGACACCTGTATGAAGAGCCTCTCTCCACAACTAAATGTTCTGTTACAACCACTAAACACTGAGGCCGTACTGTGTGTTGCTGTGAAGTCATCACCCTGTACTGCATGAAACCAGATCATTGATTCACCACAGTCTAAACGTTCCATGAAACTATTCATTCAGTCTTAATCATTCAGACCACTATTTAGTGACACCCTCTGAACTACAAATTCGAGACAAGCTGAAGGATGGAAGATGTTTGACGTTGCAGCAAAGAGCTATCAGTATCATTGCCCTCTGGTGGCTGATATATGCCTAGCACCTTTGTCTGCTCTGAGGCCCTTGGAGCCAGTCTTTTTTATTAAAGTGTACAGCAAAGATATAGGATTAATTCTAACTCTCTTTGACATCTCTTTGTTTCTGCTCTCATGCTGTTTAAAGTAATCCAGAATGACTCTTTTATAGAGAACGCTGAAGGAATTTTTTTAAAATTTTTTTTTAGCAAAGACATCTGACAGATGGATAGCTCACAAACAGGATTTTGTGGTATATCTAGCAAAGCAATTTCCCTTCCCTTTAGCCATAGTACAGTTAATTTTTCATAGCCGGGGCTGCTGTTGGTGGTTGCAGACTGAATTTAACATCCATTTGCCAACAATATCCAGGGCCTGTCACTTTGGAGCAAGAGCTTTATTTCATGCACTGATACATGCTGCCATCTCCTCCAACTGACACACTCACAGTGATCTCTGGCAGAGCCGGGGAACAGAATGGCTACCTATTAAATGTACATGGGCCTGCCTCTCCAAATAGAAAATGCTGAGATGTGAAAAGTTGAACCACAGCTACAGTAATTGAATGTCTTTGTGCATATGAATGCAATTTTGCAGGCGAAAGTGGCATAAAGAGATTGAGATGATAAGGTTTGATTTGCATGTAAATTGTTTTCTTTTTTTGCCTGCCTTGAATGCTTAAGCTTCTTCTAGATTGAAGCAACTCACAGTGTGTATGTATGCGTGTGTGTTTGTGTGTTTTGATCAAATACTGTTGCCTTCTTTAAAATGTTTGTCTTGTCGCTGTTGATTGCAAGTGCATCTCCTCCATTTGTATTTGTTTGCTGCCGAGATGGCTGATTTAAACACAATCATGGTTTTATGCAATGCTTTACACTAGTAGAGCTGATTTGTACTTCAACATTTACACCATGACATGTCATTATGGGCAATTTCTTTCAGATTTCTACGCACAATACACATGCAACTTAATGCAATGTTGCAATATGCTTGCTTTGGTCCTACACCATACACACTCATGTCATTAATTATGAGGATGAGTGGCTTCCTCCAGCATGCCAGCATGGCCTCCTCTTGCGACTGGGAATGGGACATTCTGGACATGAAGGCCAGTCGTATCATTGCTCTCCAGCTGGCTCTGGATCTTCAGGCCCACTGATTGACCCCAGTCCAGCTGAACAGACCGCAGCCCTGGATGTCACCCTTTTCCCTCACCCTGGTCCTCTGGCTCTTGCAAGGACCCAGACAGATTCTCTGATGGGTCATCAAACCAAACTGCCTGTATGGTTGGCTAGCACCAAGGTCATGAATGACAAATATCACAGTCCCACTGCTGCTTCATCCACTGCTCTCCTCTCAGTCCAACTCAGAGTGCTTGAGAGGATAGAGTGTGTAATGTTCAGTGCTGTTTGGTCCCGGCTTGAAAACATAGTTAGCCTGGGTGTGTAGTTAAAACTGACACTGAGTGGTTTAGAATCAGTCTATTGGCATTGTTTGTTTTATGTGCTTTGCAGGAGTAATTAAGCAATGGTTGCTGAGTAAATGAATGCAGCAACAGCCTTGTCAATAAATCTGTTTCAAGATAACTTAATTTGGCTAAGCACTGTGTTACAGAATACTGTGACACATATTATATCACTCAGTTTGAAACATTCTGATGATGAATTATTGAACATAAATCCATTATCTTGAACATATTTTATTTATGAATGCACCGAGACACTGGAGGACTTTAACACTGCAGGGTAATTATTGTTCCACATTGTGTCACCACTCTTCTCTCAGATGCAACTGCCAGAGCAAACTGCAATGAATCAAAGAATTGCGAGATTTGATTGACATTTTGTGTGTGCACAAGGCCCAAAGCGACATTAGCCGAATTGCTTTATTTAATGCTTTCTCCCACATTCTGTTTCTGTTTTAGCACGCCTTGTAAACACTGATGCAATAATGCATTCCATTATACAGAGGAGAGAAGATGAGTGTCTCTCGTGGCTCCTCTCCATCTCAATAATAGGTCAACAGCTGTATTTAAAAAATTAATCACATTCTTGGCAGTTGCAAAGGTTAGCCACAACGCTCTGAGATGCAATATTGGAAGCTCAGATCAGCAACAAATCTCGGCGGAGATGAGGAAGAGTTGCCTTTGATGAGTACAGCATGTAAATGATTTGTGTGTGTTTATAGGACACGGGGCTGGCCCTGCCTCACTCCAAGACAGTGGTGTCGGCACCACTCTGTGGCAGAGGCTGGCAACAGCAGATGGAAATAAGCAAGAGAGGGGAGGGCTGACCCGGCTACAACACTTCACAGTTTGTACTCTATTTCAGCAGAATGTTTCTCTTTAGTTTTTCTCTCACAGTCTATCTCTGTTTCACTTTCAGCCCTGTTTAAGTCTGTTTTTGTCTGAGTTTCTGAAATGTTAATTCTGGGATTTTTTAGTTTTCTTGTCTTGTTTCTCGTATATTAACAAGTCCAGTCGTATTTAAGTATCTGAGGAAGTTTGCTGTTAAGAATGTCTCTGTGATGCTACATTATCAGAGATTGTTAAACCAGGAAACGTGTTCATTAAGGAAGTTTCAGGAGCTCTGCAATAAAATACACACCTTTCCCAAATATCATCAGATTTCTCAGGTTTAATGTGAGCTATGAGTTTTAGTTACCACAACTCAGGACAACTAAATGGCTTGTTTGTTAGTACCATGTTTCCTGATGGAGACATTATTGGCCTGTTTGTGTGATCTCTTAAGAAATTCAAATATTGATGCCTGTCTCACCTCAAAAACAAATTACTCGCAAAGATATCTTGAGGTATGAGGACACGCAGATGAAATATGAATGTCTGCCTCGGATTGCTTTTAGTAATTCTGAAATATTCACAGTGGTATTTTTGGAGTGTCGTGGCTCTTGCGTGTTGCGCACAGGCTGACACTTGGGGATGAATTTTTCAGCAGTGATCTGATTTGGCCGTCACAGTAAATGGATAGCCTTGATAAGTCAGGAACATTGCTACCTGGAATGTTGGATGAAAATGAAATACTGCATGATGCAAGTGAGTGAAAGGGTTGTTGAAATGCTACCGTCTGTCTGGTGCTTTTGACAGTTGTGAGAGCTGTGCCGCTGATGAGCTATTATGTTGTTTGCACATGTCGGCTTCAGAAGCTTCTGTCTGTCCTCTAGTCGCTTTTAACTTATGAATTAGTAAACCCTACAATAATTATTACTTTACTCCAATGTTCATCCTTCACTAGGACAATTTATCTGAAAAATACTTTAGTTTATAATCTGAGCGTCCCACCTCAGCCATAGTTCATACATTAACACCAGTTTATTATGCTAATAGTGATTTTTTTCCCCTTAGAGTGTAATTAGGAATGAAAAAACAATCACAAGATAAGTAATCGTCCATTAAGACAGAATGAGAATAGTGTTTCCAAAACAACAGAGACCCCCTGGGATATCAAATTCACTATCATCTCCTTTCACTCATTAAAAGTATAAGACGGCCAGGCCTGGCAACATATATCCTGGTCCCTTCAGCTTTAACTGCCTAGCCTACTTTAAACATATTTCATTGCCACGCAGTGTCTTTACTTGCCAGGAAAAAAACAGTTTAAAACCCAAGTTATCATATCATTTGAATAAATACCTCCCTTCTGGGACAATGCTGTGCAGTCAGTCAGGTGAGGCCTAAAGCAACTTGTCCCTAAGGGGTGGCAGGACCTCATTCAGGGAAAATGTAATGCACCCAGGTAAGAAGCTTTAATCTGATTAGAGCACAAGGACTAACGAGGTGAATTTGATTTGATGTGTATGTTTTGGCATGCTTACTTTAAGTAAAACAGCAAATTTCAGCAGGTGGACTTAATTATTTTCCCCCCTAAATTCAAACATAAGTCTCATTTGAAGTAGCTCAAACAAATCCCTACGGTCACCTTACTGAACCTGTTTCCTGGAAGATAACAGTAATGCCTTTAAAGCTCAATAGGTCATTCGTTATTATGGTTTGGGCCCACCATCACAAATTCCAGACAAAAGTGAATTTCCTATTCCCTGTCAATAACAAGCTCTGTGTCACCTCTGAAGGTGAGGGAGCATGATTCAATAAAGTTTTCTCTTTTTTTCTGTTTGACCCCAAGTCATCCTGTTGGTAAGAGAGGGTTGAATTACAATTCTTTTTTTCTCCAGCAAAATGTCCTACAGGTTTTCTAGAAACACACCAGACTGACTAGGCTATCTTCTATAAACCGCAGATAAAACAGCTCAACTTGTATTTATTTTTTCCACTGTTGAAATATGCATGTAGCCACAAAGCAAATAATATTTGCAGGGGTAGATGATGATCATTTCACATACCACTAAGATTTTGAGCATTCAAACCTCAGCTTCTTGCCTTGGCATAGGATGAGCCACTGTGACACTTGCTGATGTTCTTATTCTTTGGTAATTTGGAAGAGTTATCAAAAGTAATAGAATTCTCATTGCTGTTGTAAAAACACAGATTTTCTGTATTAAAAGGTCCTGTATAAAAAAAAAAAAAAAGGGTATATATTACTGATTTTGCAGGCCTTGCATTATTAATGGCTTGTTTAACCATGAGTCCAGTGTCTAGACTATGTTGCATGAAAACAGCTTTGTTGTGTGATATAGCAGCAGAGGTGATGTCGATGTATGAGCTAGTGTTCTGGCCATGGAAGCCGTGCCTCCTCCTATTGCTGCTACCTGTGATCTGAGTCTTGTAGGGCCGTGTCTGTAGCCCATAGGCCCCCTGGGTTTTAAATACCGGATAGCATGCATACCACCACCGTCCATGTTTGCAGGATATTGAAAAAGACCTTTGTCAGGAAGCTGAGGCCCACCAGCCATTGGGGAGCAGTGTTCGTGCTGCTCCAAATTACCATATCACCTTTCTCTCTTCATCCTAATAAACAACAAAGTCAGACGTCTGATGGGTGATGCAATGAGGGCTTTTTTTTTTTTTTTTGGGGGCTTTACTTATCTAAAAAGAAGTAGCAAAAATGAGTAATCTCCTGGTCTCTGTTTGATTTACCATCACAGTGCATTTATTGATGTATAAAATACAGTACATGGCAGGCAGTAACATATCATCCTGAGTGCATTGTGTTTGCAGCTTTGAAATGTGACTAGAAATGAATCACAAGGCAGCCCTGTTGCTATTACTATGCAAACCAGATAGACGTCTTACATTTAATTTATATAATATTCCCCGTAGAATCATTTTTATTACGGTAAAGATCTTGGTAGGAATATTTGGCCTATAAAGAAATTAACTTTGTCTCTTTGCTAAGTACACCAATGCATCAAGCCATTATCTCTGTGATAGATGAATCATATTTGATATTACGCAAGACAAATGTATTCATATTGCATATTTTTCTAATTTTTCCTGTCTGACCATCTGTGTGTGTTACGTCTTACCAAGATTAATCCGCTGATCCTATTGGGATAGAGGGCAGGTGTTTTTCCCTAACACATAACAGTAAGTAAGAGCTGATATCAAAGCATAATCCACCATATTATATTTTAGATCTTTGTAATGTATCAGGGACAGTGATTTCCACAACTGGGCCATATGGAGACTTGATTTATTCTGTATTATCATTTCATGTGTGTGTGTATGTGTTAGACTAAGCAAAAGGGGGCAGACCATGACCAGAAAAGTCATATGTAGAGGCTTGTGAATATCATAGACATATGAAATACTACTTTGTGTCCTTGGATCAGTGTGTTAAATCATTTAAGCAGAATGACCCTTGACTTGATTAGAGGGAGGAGGGTGAATCAGAGATATACTGAGGCCTGTTTGGCGTGAGTGACAAAGGGCAAAGGTTGTCCTACGGCATCGTCACTGTTGACCCAAAATCCATCCATCCCTAAGCTACAAGGATCTGATTATTTTTCCAGGAAATTGCAGCATTTGATCTCACCGACACCTCTTTCTTTACTTAAGTAGCTCTACGTTAGGTGTGATTGAAGTCAGACGATGATTTACAGAGACAACACTCGCTCAGCGCGCTGTTCGGCCTGTTATAGCCTCTGTCTTACATGTGCCCTCTTAAATTCACTGATGTAGAATACTTGTCTTTCCCAAGGCGTTAGACAGGACGAGTGGATGCACAGACAGATTGCAAACTAGTGTTAATGATCGGCCTGTCAGGCAGAATCTGTATTACTTAATCTCCTGGTCCTGCTGTACATGATCAAAGCAATGCAAATGCAATGGGGGTATTGATTTCTACAGCACGTCTGCTCTTGCACTTATATTACTCCTTTTGCTATCCACAGTTTCCATCCACATCTCTAACCCCAGAGCTATTGTTATTTAAACAACCTGGAATGAGAAAGCTGGTCTTTTTTTATGTTCAATTTAATTTGATTGACTGTTGAACAAAATACAAAACAAGAAGTTATGATATATTTTTTGATGTTGTTATTTAAGTACAGTCAGTTAACACTGTCTATAATATGCAATGTATTTGTATTAGGTATTTTTTTAAGCATATATATCTCGTTGTGGATATGAAACTTGTCAATTGAAGATCAGGGGATTAAAGAAGACAGAGCTGAAGCAGATGGTTTGCTATAATGTGTCCTAAATGCTAATCCTGTCAACCTTTCACATAGCCAGCTGTGATTGATACATTATGACATATTGTAAAGGTTATATTCTCTGTGATGTTAGTTGTCACCTACTTGCTGTGTTCACAAATGATAGGCTGCCTCCCCCAAAACAGGACATTATAGAGAGTGAAATGTAATAAATGCTGTATTTATGGAGAAGTCTATCTGAATTTAGTTAAAATCCTTGTTACTACTTGTGAAGAATGTTACTGGACAGCAGTGAAATGCATTTAAAGTCCCATTCTTGAAATCTGAGCAGCCACAGTGAAACATGGTGATTAAGACATCCAGTGGGAGATGAAAATGATTTCCTTGAGCTCTGAAGAGGTGTTGTATGGAATTGTCACAGGTCAGCCTCCAGGCGTCTGCAATTTGCAAAGTAATTCATCCAACGCATTATCCCAATAATGATATATTTCAAGCATTATGAATCGGGATGTTTCCTCACACACGACTTTATATGATATTTAGGTAAACGGTCTAAGGATCATTTGCCTTTTCTTCTAATTTCTCATAGGCTGCTTTTTCAGACATTCTATTTAATCTCCAGAAGCAAAAAGGAGACGAAGTCTATTTAAACCAAGGCTATTTATTTTATTATTTTTTAATTCTTTTCCAAATTTTTCTTTCTTTTCAACTTGTTTAAATGTCACTAATGAATTCAAATATACTGGACTCCTTGTACCTGCAATAACTGATTTTCTTTGGCCACTCGAGGGCACCAGAAACAAGCTGTGAAGACGCTTACACTTTTTAAATTGATACGGCAAACTTATTGGGTCAGTGTGTAAACAGTTCCCTATTTACACATTTTTTTCTGGCCAGTTAACTGCCATTCACTCAGTGCAATACAGCAGACTAACTAACTGTCTGCTGTTTGGTGCTGAGCAGGTAGTGTTCAGTAGGTTTTTAGAAGTTGTTGTGACCAAAGGGTATGCCAGCAGGAGCAGTGAATCAAAACAGGGGCTGGAAAACTAAAACAATGTGCTGAAAGAAGCCAAAATGCCCAGTAGAGTTGAGCAACATTTTCAGGCAGTATATAGTATAGAAATATTTCATAGTAAAGTTGGCAGACTCCATCTTAACTTCCCAACTTTTTAATTGATACAGAAGTAGCCAATCAATCAATAACTAAAAAAACTAAAGAAATATATTTTTTTAACATTGAAACGTCTTCATCCAAGTAAAGGTATGGAGCAATCACTTGGATTGTGGAGTGTTTACAGGTATAATCACTTTGATGATGCATCATATTTCTAAATAATAAATTGGTTACAAATTGGATATAATCCCCTTTATGCTAGGGAGCTTTCTTTGTATCACATTTGCAGCAGAGAATGTCTGAAAGAAGACATGTTATGGAAGCAAAATAGTCAAAAATCTCAAAAATGACCAGTGCGTAAAACAATTATGTTTTTGCACTACTTATCAAAATTAACTTTGGTTTGCAACGGACTGATCTTAGAAGTGCTAGTAGAAGTGTTTTGCTGAGTAAGTTCCAGCAAAAACATCAAGGAATGTTGCAGACTAAAAGCACCTATCATATAACATTATTGTTTATTGGTCCCGTATGATTGTAGGCCTGAAATCTTTTCAGCAATGCTGTCTGCTCAGCTCACACCTAAATAGTGGCTGTGCTTGTGTGTGGATGGCACCCTTCAGTTTTCTAATTGATGACTACTGGGTGCAGTCCGACGGAAGCAGTCTGCTGGCAAACACACGAGAGGAAACCACTGCCAAGACAGCTTTTCTATCAGATTGCTCTTTGAACTTCAGGCTTATGAGCTGCTGACAAACTCAGACTCTGCATGGCAGTGTACAGCAGTGCCCCTTGCCTTCCTTCCTCTACTCAGTCCCTGAGACCTTGTGGAATCTACAAAGTCAACATTAGAGTCTAAAGAAGGGAAATATCCTGCTGTTTTTCCCTCACAAATGTGTGCAATCTCTGGCACACTGTGATTCCGACTTAACTCTAAATGGAAACAGTGTTGTTTCTTTTCTTTCACGCCACCACCTAGCAGGAGAACAGCATGTCGGACCACTTTCCTCTGGATAATTTCAGACATGAGAGACCCATTTCAGCCCTCTATAGCCCCCCTTTGCTTGCACGGCCTGGCCTTCATTAGGCCAACTTATTGGTTGCACATGGCCAAAGTGGACTTTGTGTTTATCCTCACGCAAAAGGTGCTGAGGAAATTGCTGAGTCTTCGGTCATAAGACAAGTCCTGAAGGCGATTTCCTTGGCTTGCTTTGCACGCGTGGCCTGGCGTCAGCCCGGTGGCAAGGGGAATAATGAGGCTTAGAGTGAGCAGAACCTGGCAGGTCCTAATGCCTTACAGAAAACTGATATATACAGTGGGCCGGACATGGAGCCCTGAGGGATCTCTGTTGCCGTCCTATGGGAGATTAGCTTTGCTACCCTTTGCCTTGTATGCTTCCTACCTTAATTCACTAAACTAATAGTGCATTCACACATCAGAGAGAAAAGAAAAGATTAAATAATCACAGAAAGTGTCTTCTGTAAAGATTAGATGTAGTATGGTAATTCTTATGATTAATAATATACACAAAAAAATAAAAAATAAAAGGCCTGAAGCTAGCATAGGCTAGACCCAATGTAATATAGCCCATCTGATATGTTTATTAATATATGGTATGTGTCTGCATGCAGGAATGCAGAATTTCCATCTTGAAATGATATATAAAAGAAAAAGAAAAAGATTTGGGACAAAAGGTGAGTTTATGAGAGAATGTGATCCATGCATCAGAATACAGTACTAATGGATCTAAAGAAATGTGATGAACATAACGAGGCACAAATACAAGCAGACAGGCATACATATGCAGACACTCTATTATTATGTGTTTATATGTCTTTCTATGTGTGTGCTCTTGTGCCCTGGGTGAAGATGAAAAGTTTTTGGACTTGTAACCCCTCTTCCCCTGCCGGTAATCACCCCAGAGCCCTGTAATCCCTGGCGCATGCAGATGCCGCCAGGGGAATATTACTGTTCATAATATTAATCTGCTCTCAAATTCTTTTCTGTTACCAAGATGAGGGGCCTCGTGCACCATGTTCTTATGGGTATTAACTGTGCTACAAGAGATTCATCGAGAGGTAGATTCTGACTCGTCAGGGATCAAGCCCAGCCTGAGGTCGTATCGCTGCTTTAAGGAACACCCGTGAGCATGCAAAACCCATCTCCATATTCTCATAAACAGCCTGACATGAAAGACGCTGTGCCACAGCAGGGACACAAATCCACACCCAGCCCACATGAATCATGTCAGCCTGATCCAGAAGAGGGTTAAAGCCTCTTTAAGGTGCTCGGTCCCCGGCTGTGATACCTGACTTAGCAGCAGGTAAACCCCCGTTCCACAGTGCTGAGGAGAGCGACATTGTCTCCATCAGCTGATCAAAGGCACAGCAGTGCACCACCACCGCACACTTCTAAAACCACAGGAAAAGAAATGAATATGAACCCGCCAGTTGGATCCCATTCAGCTGCTGTTCATCATCCTGTACCTGGAATTTGGCATTGTAACATTTGTTGTACATAGCTTAGTGCCAGGGTGGATTTGTGGCTTTTCAAAGGCCCTCAGCACAACAGTGTAATCATGCTAAGCCTTTGGGAATTTATTATTAAAAACATCCAAGGCTAATGACCACAATTACTTTAATCATAGAGTAGCTGTCTTTGAGGTGTGGAGAGTATTTACCTAATATGAGCTATTAAGCGCTGATGACCCTTTTCCCACATGACAAATTTCTTACCCTTGCTTACTTGTATGCCGATTGTGCAACACTTTTGTGCATCTATATACATATATATAGTATATATAAATATATATATCTATACTTGTATACCCTCTCAAGTTCATGAGTTGAGAAGCCAGTCTTGCGGATGAAAGCCTCATCCTGTCCTTAACTGATCCGTGTGTTTATTAGTTAATGTTTCTTTTCTCCCTCTCTCTCTCTCTCTCTCTCTCTCTCTCTCTCTCTCTCTCTCTCTCTCTCTCTCTCTCTCCCTCTCTCATGACTTGTGCATGTGCAGCCTGAGATGTCTGAGTGGGTATGGAATTGGATGCAGTGCACTGTGTCACTGGGAGTATTTATGCAATCAGGAAGCAGGCAGGCAGAGGTGCAGTGGTGCCAGTGGCGTGTGAAATCTGCCGGCAGGATTGACACTTGGATGACGGATACCTGTAAAATACATTCACGCCTCTGAGAAAGAAGGATTATTTGTCTAGTGTTACACAAAACACTCAGCGACACTACTGAGGGATTCCATCCTCCCCCCATGGTATAAGAAGAGAAACCCTGTCTGAAGTTAAGCTAAGGTAAAATGAAGAGAGAGGCCTCCACTGCAACATTCAGATCATTTTGATGTCTGAGAAAAAAGCACATTCAATTATAAAGGCAGCACTGCATGTAAAGCTGTTTGTTCAGTTCCCTGAGCAACAGCCAAACTGAGAAGTTGTAATGGAAAGTCGTTCTTTTGAAACAGTGAACATTTACATGCCAGGTGTTTGTGTTCTGCCTTCAGAGGAGATTGGATGGAAATCTACATTATTTCTACATTATGTGTCTCCATGTCTGATCTTGTAGAGAGGAACAAAGAAAGATGGAGGAATTTGTAATGCAGCATATTGATCGTGTTAGCTGGTGTCTCTGTATCGTTCTCCTGTAAGTGGTGTGGCGTGTTATGACCCTTAGCTTCCCTCTACAGGGGTATTAGTCACCATTAGCTGTTCTAAGGTCACCTTGCAATGAGCGGACTGTCCCTGTGGAGGTGACACTGTCAGAGTGTCACTTGGCATATGTAGACTTGTATCTTAACCTTGACCAAAGAAAATGTATTTTCCAGTAGTTAAAGATTTCCAATGGGACCCAAGGCTATAAAGCCTCAGGGATTTTACTGTCCAAC
The DNA here is from genome assembly GCA_033000465.1 of Sciaenops ocellatus. Lineage (NCBI taxonomy): Eukaryota > Metazoa > Chordata > Actinopteri > Sciaenidae > Sciaenops > Sciaenops ocellatus. Next base: position 17,651,046 of record CP136888.1, read on the forward strand.
CCCCTCTGCTTATCGTGCTGCCTACCCTGTTAGCTATCAGTATAAATGCAGACCACCAGTCATGCATTAAGTGCATAATTATTCCATTTCCAAGATAAATCTGGTGTATAGTGTCATATCCATCATGGCTGTCAGCTCCTACATGGAGAGTAGGGCACTAAATGAAAGCCTTTTTGCTCATATGCACTTCTATATAGTCATCAATTTTGAGCAGTCTATTCATTGTTTGATTTGACAGACGTGAGCTAATAATGAATGATCAAGCAATGCCCCTCAAACAAGAACAGCCAGCATAAGCATACACAGGCAATGAGGAAGCAGAGGAGGGTGTCATTCCACAACAGAGACTGAACTAGACAGGCAATCCTCTAATGCATTACCTCTTCTTTTTTTTCAAGGTTGCTGTTCTGGCAATGGGGACAATGTCAAAAAATTTGTCATGATCAATATTTGTTAGTATGTCTGATCAAGAAGAGGACCAATATACAAGTGTTAACAAAGGTCCCAGGCCATACCAGCATGGGTTTACAGCTTGTATACACTGGGATATGAATGTGAAAACAGTGGTTCAGTCCTCAGATGGTGCCCAAAAAGGAGCTCTGATCCTTGTCTCCGCCTTGTTTCACAATAAATGACATTTCTTGTCCACTCAGGACAGACATGGAAAAGAGATTTAGGCCTTGACCACAGGATGATCTCTATTTTTTTCTTTTTATTATGTGTCATTTCGTTTAACATGGGATTAGGCATGTTACTGCTGATATAAAGCTAAAGTAAGGCTTCTGGACTGATTGGAAGTAAAGCAGGTTATGTGATGTACATAACAAGAATATTTAGGTAATATTGGGGTTATTTTGAAAGGCTTAGTTGAGCACAGCAATCCAAAAACCATTGCTTTCACACTCATCTTTACTGAAGGCTTGGGTTTAAAGACATGCTACAATGTAATAGAGTCGAAAAAAATTCTGGTATGTCCTTCTCTAGATTTTACAAACTGCCATGCCATTGTCTTTTTTTCCCCCATTAAACTGGCAACCATTTTACCTGCTTTGATTGATTGACAGCTGAACACATCACTATGTGGCCATATTGTCATCATTTTCTATCTGATATTGCAAATCTGGCACTCTTTGTTGGCTGATATTAGTCTTTCACAAAAGATGTATTAGAAATGTATCCAGCATCGTTGAGTGGATGCATGTGCCACATATCATTATTATCAGTTTAGAATAATGTTGGCTACCCTACAGAATCTTACAATAGATAGTCCAAATGCTGCTTTAGGCTTCCCAAACTGAAATGCGAAGATATGTCATGTGTTACATGCTTGACTGCCTCTGTTGCATTTACAGTAATTGATTCTTTTCAATGAGTTTAAAAAGCTGAGACCCTTGCCGGCATTGCATGTTTAAAAGGAGTGCGGGCATGTCACGCATGACTTACTTCCACAGATATGCCGCTTTCTTGTAATTCAATCCAGCCTTTCTGCACCTAACCAAGGTGATTAACTTGCTACGACACACATTCTGCTGGACGTCCTCCCCTGGATTATGTCCACTGACTATCATTTTCTCCATGCACTCTCATGCATAACGACACACATTCACATACTCTCTTTCTGTATGTCTTGGCTTTGTAAATGTGGATGTGATTTTGTGGTTAACTGACTAATGCTACTCTACTAAGGCAAGATGCAGAAAATGTATATTTGGTCAATTAGGTAAGACCTGAGTTTCTGACATTTTTACTGTGTAACAAATTTTAATTAATTAATTGTAAAATTGCAAAAGTGGCAATAATTAAACTTACTCATGATGGAGATCAAAACCTAGCTACTAAAGGTAACTATAGCAGAGTAACAGTACAGAGACAGACAGACACACAGAAAGACAGACAGACAGACACACACACACACAATAGATATACGGTACATTTAATCTCTGTAAATAATCATAATAAATGTATAATATTCTTAAACAACAGGGTAAAATGCAGTCTATACACTTTTAAGGTATTAAATAGGTTCTGTGGCAATGAATTTTTGAGGAAAAATAATCAGCCTAAATAGGCATGAAATGAAATCAGCATCACAACTTTTCTATCTTTTATGCAGAACAGATAATGATGAGGTGACCTGTTTACAATTTTTAAAGGTTCAAGATGTGTTTCTGCTCATTTAATTGAACGTATTTCCATTTTTTGTGCTTGCAGTATTGCTGCCAAAAGGACCTCACCCCCATCATACTGTATTTTAAAAAGCAGCCTCAGAATTTTTTGATAAACACATTGTAGACCAACCAGCGAAATAATGCACACACAATGCGAAAAAAAAAAAAAAAAAAAAGGATGCATCAAATGCACTACAACTCTGCTGTTCACAGCCTTTATCTGTATTGTGCTGGTAAACAACAGAGAAGTTATTTTAGAAATGAAGCAATTAAGCAGATCCAAAATGAACACAACCCCCTTGTAAACCAGCACATGGCAATGTCATTTGCATGCCTTTGAATAACTAATCTCTGAGGGGAGTTCCTTCAGATGGAATTCTCAATGCCATGCGCTCTTTGTTTTAAACACAGCAAACAAACAAACAAAAGCATCCCGGGTCCAGAGTTACTTCAGCCCCCCTACTCCCAACCCCGCCTCTCTCTCTCTCTCTCTCTCTCTCTCTCTCTCTCTCTCTCTCTCTCTCTCTCTCTCTCTCTCTCTCCATCATTCACCACCAGCAGGAAAAAAAAGATGGGGGGTACCCTCTTATTAGATAAACAGAAAGAGTGGGGAAAAAAAAGGAAAACAGCATCTCAAGTTGAGTGTAGATTGTCTTTTTTTTTTTTTTTTTTTGGTCTTAATTAGAATCACCATCCATCATGGTCACAGCATTTCTATTCATCCAGCTGATTGGGGACATGACAAATGAATGTGGGAATAAACGGAGTGTCAGGCTGGGGAAGGAGATGGATGTTCTCTCAGCAGGGAGGAGCGGGAGAAGTACAGTTAGCGCTGGCAAATGGCCAGAGCTTCTGGGCTCCATGTCTCTCCACACATCACCCCAGGGGCCATAAGCAGGAGCACTTTCCCTCTTCTGAACTTCCTGTTACCCTTTTTCCCCTTCTTATTAGTAAATTAACACCATGTCACATTGATACACTTACAGCCTCTCACCACCTGCCCCAAGTCTCCTCACTCACCTCCATGACCTGAAGTATCTGGAAGTCAATCAAAGAAAAACCTGAATTTGTGCAGGCACGCAAAAAGGCTTTGGTTCTTTTAAGAGCCTTCCCCTTACAACCTTCGTGGTGTGATGGTGCGATGTAGCACGGATGTACAATGAATGTTAAAAATTGTACCAGTTGTTGTCTGGATGTAATTATAAAACAGAAACACTAAACATTAGCCGAGCCCTCACAGTGAATAGATTAAAGACAGTTTAGCACAATGCTGTGTTTTATTCTGCCTCACTGTGATCTCGGCAGGAGCTGGAGGGCCACTGTGCCCATTGATGTGTACAGCAGAACGAGCGGTGCAAAGGGTTGCTGAGTTCAGACTGAATTAGACACCATTAGAAAGTGTTTGACTGACATACTGTAAGCCCCTTCTTCTTCAGACATTATTAGCAAACTCACTTTGATCCTATTATACAGCAGACAATTGTTATTCTAGAAATGAAGAAAATAATAATGTTATAAAGATTAATGCACCCCTGCACCTCATTCTTCCATCCGCCCACTTTTGCATAGACCCGGCTCTCATATAAATTTGAATTGGTTTTTCAATTATTAGAGTGCCTCAGCTCTCTCTGGCTAAACAAAGAATTTCCATCAGATCCATTGAGATGAAGTTAGATTATGCATTACTGCAATATCCAATTTAATAACTCGGATTTTCCTTTATTGTTTTTTCTGTTTGCATTGTATTCCTTTAAACGACTTAACCAGGCTGGATGGCAGGCTGGCATAGATAGGAGTTCTGCAGCTTCGCCTGACAAAGACGTACACAGGGCTCACATCAATGACTGAGAGCATGAATAAATACAGGCCCTCTTCAGTAGGGATGACAAAAAAGTTGAATTCATGGTTCAACTGACTTAGTGGAGCAGAATAAATGTGATTAAATTAATTATAGAGTAAATCAATATCTTTGTCGACTCAAATAGCTTCAAAAATAACGGTAATCATTGTCACTTTGTTAGTTTAACTATTAATCATATTTTAATCACATTTCATCTTAGTGCTTGCACTTATTTTTCTGCCACTGAATTAACTTAATTTTACAGTTTGAAATATAGCAAATAATCTACAGTTTATATTTAGGTATTTGGTAATAATGCACTTTATTTATGTGTGTGTGTGTGTGTGTGTGTGTGTGTGTGTGTGTGTGTGTGTGTGTGTGTGTATACTTTTTCTTAAATGCCAAGTGGCCAATCTTTGCACAAGATCATCTCAGAGCTCCATTGTTCTAAAAGTGAGCATGTCAATTGTGTCATTTCACATTTGAGGAATTAAAGTGATTGAGCTGCATAAACAACCTGCAGAGGAAGTCAGATTCACTGTCACATCCAGACGCTTTAGTTTAAAAACAAAGAGAGTGGAAAAAGGGATTGTGATCGCAGCTCCGTGGCATATTGGAACAAAAGCCCAACCTGAATGATTTATCTTTTTCCCCTCTTTGAAGCGAGAAATGCTGTCTCCCCACTGCCTCTGTTTGAGCTGCGCTGGTAGAGTACCTGGGGAGGGCAGCACCACGCAAGACAGTAGACTGTGAAGCTCTTGTCCCCATATTTAGTCTATGCAGAGAGACAGTGCACACAAAAGGGAAAGGGAGTACAGCGGTTCTGGCCTGAGGCTATCTTGTGTAGGGCTCCCTGAGCTTGAACAAAGTGCGTGAGACATTTTCAAAACACAAATGCATTTTGTTAGAGAAGAAAAGAATAGATGAGAAGTAATGGCAACTCATGAAAATTAAAAAAAAAAAAGGAAAGCTCTGATGCATACCATGTTTCAGCAAGATCCCCGGGTGATTACATCCTATTATTATCCAACATGATGCTTGCTATGGCTTGCCAGTATTAAAGCTGAGAGGCAGTGTTAAATAAGGCCATTTGATACAAATCTGTCACTTGACACCCCCCTCTGGTACCTTACAATGCATGATGAAAGTGAAGAGCTCTTGAAGTCTTAGGTGCCACCCTGTAAGTCTGGTTGTGTGCAGGTCTAAAGTTGTTATTTATTTATGCATTTTTGAAGATTTCTGATTTCCCTTATTTATACCAGTTATACAATATTCTGAAGACATCTGTTATGTTATTAATTTCACATAAATCTTAAGCTCCTCTATGCTTGAAATGAGGCTTCATTCAAGCTGAATTAATGAAACATGATCGTAAGTCCCTCACGTGGAAGAGGCTGTCATACAATATTGAGTTGCTTATAATCACTGTGTAATCTCACTGTCTACCAGGGGAGGGCGGCGCAAAAGCCCTCCATAAAACAATGTCTTGGGGAGATCAGGAGCCTTTGCCTGTATCTGGCAGGATAAAAAGGCAGGGAGTCTGCGGCAAGGGAAGAAAAATGACTCATTGGTCGTCAGCAGAGAAAAACTGCAGATTTATGCTGTGTACCCAACCACTGTGATATGTGCTAATTGTCAAGATCAGAGAGCTGCATGTTTGCTTGAACTTAGGTAATTGTGTGTGAGTATCTGACAGCGCACACAGAGACACTGTGAGGCTTCATATATGAAACAGAGTTGAGGACGCCCACTGCCATGACTGACAGCATCACTAACTCTCAAGCTAGCAGGTGAAAAACCCATGGGTGCAAGGCACAAACAGGACTCACCATGAGAGAAAGCTGTGGTAGGTCTATGCTCGCATGAATAATAAAATATAGACACAAAAACAAAAAGGTGTGTATGTGTGTGTGTGTGTACACATCTTAATCAGTCATTTTTCTAGCATTAACAGTGTTATTTGGCCTGTGCTGGTTTTTATCTGGTGTGCACAGCCTGCTGGTGCTGAATGCCTCGCACTGAAGGTCTCAGGTGTTTTGATGTGTTTAATGTCAGCGGAGCGGACAGCAACAGCCATAGCACTTTATCAGACAGACAGCCCCTGTTGCCAGGGGTCACCAATCACGGCACACAGGATGACTGGACTCACACTAGGCCATTCTTGTCACACTGTGTAGCACTTGTCACACCTTACAGTCTCATTGCATTACTTGGCAAGACTTGTTACACACCTGCCCTGCAAAGGACGTGTCTCCAAAATAGAGACATTTTGTAAATCGTTTTGCAGTGCCAAAACAGCACATGGTATTCAGTCTGTGTTAATACCCAGTGACGTATAATGTACTTTATCACCTACATCAGTCAAGGGAGAATGGGCTTTATCTGCCATCTCTATCCACCACTGCTGCTCCAACCCAGCCTAATTATTTTTTATGCAAAGTATCACAAGAGGAGCAAGTGACACAAAAACACAATTGAAATTAGGATAGACCTCATCATTGTTTGGCTGCGCCCACGACTTAATTAAAATTCGCAAGGAGCCTGGCTCCTTTGTTCCCTCTGTATTGCAGCATTGTTCATCAGAAGTGAGCAGGAGTACAAATAATCGAGTGCAAACACTTCCTCCGGTGAAGCTAGCCCTTTCTCTAGAGGTTTACCCTACTTTACTTTTCAAACTGACAGAAATGGGTTGTCTCAAATCTGCCACGGCATCACTTCATTAAAGAAGTAGCCTGCTTTAAAACAAACAAACAATACACCCACCCACCCAAATCCCACATCCCCGTGAGCAGACACTTGCACACTTGCCACCCAACCCATCCAAAATGTGTCACATCCCCAGCAATCTGTAAATTTGGACTAAAGGGGTTAATTGCCTGCCATGGCATCAAAGAAGAGTTTTGATGTGCTTTTTGAGGGCTGTCTTTAGCCAAGTTCGGGAGTAGAAGGGAGAGAGGAGTGAAAAGAGGGAGGGGTGTGGTGAGAGCAGACGGAGAGGAGGGCACATGAGATTTCACTCGCGGCATAGCAGCGCAGGCGTCTCCTCAGGTAATCCTGCCTCTCAAAGGCATTATTGAATTTTCTTGTTTTTCTTCTTCTCTTTGTCAGGGCAGGGAGGAGAGAGTGTGTGCAGAGGGAGAATTGGGGAGGGGGGGTTAAACAGAGTGAGCCTGACTTCTGAAGGGTCTGCAGCGGGTGCTTGATTCTCATTCACCTCTGCAGATCCACGTCAAAACACAGCCAGACCTTTTAAGGCGCCTGGCTTTGAAGTGAGAGGAGAGCCTCAAATCCAAGCTCTCCGCCACATATGCCCAGTCTGAAAAATTAGCAGCCATGTGCGTCTCCCTGCCCCTTTGAAGTTCCACGGACCGCTCTTCTCTCCATGTTCTAACAGAGAAATCAGAAGTATGCAGCCTGACTCCCAGATTAAGGATAGTGATCGTGCTGGATGGTAGTGCAGGCAAAGTGCCTCGACTCTAGCTTTTGTTCAGTCAGACCATGAAAACCTCTACCTTGTTAACACTGTTTACCTAACTCTTCAGAAAAGCTCTGCAGAGTTGAAACAACTAGTAAAACAGTCAGTTGCGACAAAACCCCTCTGTGATCTGCCTGACGTAGATCTAAAGAGGTGCATGTGAATCAAACCAGCAGCTGCACTCATCTAAGACAATGACCAGTTTTATTTTCTTTACCAATAAGGCCCATAGAGAACTTAACCTACCTGACACCAAGATCTTTGTTGCAAAGAAGAATTAGTCATTACTAACTTTCCTAATATAAAGGTACTTCAAATATAATAAAATGTGCAACACAATGGCAGCATTAAAGGACAGAGCAATTGCCCTGAGGGACACTAGCACACTAGAGCAAAGGTGTAACAGTACTCCTGTAAGCCGTTGTAAGAAAAGGGTGTGCACGAAAATCATAGAAAAGTCCCTGTAGCAGTATTTCTAGCTGTTGCTTCATCACTTTTGGCTAACCTATTTTGTAAAAAAGCAATTCTGAAAATAATTTGCATTCTCTTGACATAATGCAGTCTTCTTCTAGTTGCAGGGGGGAGTTTGGGAGACCCATCAAGAAAGGAGTATTAACCACACAATGTGCTGAAGCTGCTTATCCCATTGTAATCTGACCTGATTGGTAGGGTTTGATTAAAAGCGAAGGGGGCCACACGCCTCCTAATCCCTGCTGAGCAACGCTCCATGACCCCATCTAACCTCCTCAAATGCCATACGGCCCCCTCCTGTCAAGACGGCTCAATGCACAGTACCAGACGGTGGAGTGTGCTGTGCAGGAGTTTAGGGCCACTAATCCCCAAGCTTGTCTTGTCCCTTTCTCCTCTTATCCTCATCAATGAGACTTTCTCTCCTCACAAGAAGATTTGGGAGATGACTGCTATTTTGGTGCTGGAAAGTGAAATAGCCCCGAGGGGCTGTGTAAACATTGTGGCTTAGCACTAACTGTTATAAGAGAGGCTTCGAGACTAGTCTCCATACTTCTAAGGCAAGCAAATCCGCATCTTGTTATGAGGGAGTCGGCTGTGCTAAAGCCTTGCTTAGTGACACATCTTGTTGTCAGAGGGTTTGTCTAAACAGGTATCACAGCTGTAAGCTGTCGTATCACTGCACATCATCGGGATTCTCTGAACTTACTGTCATCACATCATCCACCCAGTTCATGAGGAAGCCTCAGTATCAGGGGTTTCAGTGAGAAACATCATTTCAGTGTCAGTAACACAGGAATAACATCTGGGTGTGAGTGCACCTGTATGTGTTCAAACAAACGTGCATTTAGGCAAACCCCTCCTCAAGAGCATCTTTAAGACGCCTCCTTTGCAGTGAGTGTCGGAAGCCATCGCTAAAGCCCCTCAACTACCTTCCGTTTGGTGTCTGACTACAATGAGAGAAATTGTCAGGTAGAGATGTGTTTAGGTGTGTGTGTGTGTGTGTGTGTGTGTGTGTGTGTGTGTGTGTGTGTGTGTGTGTGAGTGTGGGAGAGATGAGGGGAAGGGATCAGCTTGCTGTCAGTATGTCTCAGATGGTATGCTGTTAGTGAGCTTAGAAAAGGTGTATTTTTGCGTGACAGTACACATAATATTTTTTACATAGTATGCGTGTGTGTTCATACATGTGTTTGTAGAATAGTGGTGCTAGTTCTCTGCAGGCGGCCTGCCGCGTGGCTCTGATCAGATCTTATCGAGTCCAGAGAGGAGGCTGTTGCGAAGCGGCTGGCTGCTGGGTGGGTCTGGTTCAGGTGTCAGAAAGAGAAGGAAAGAAAGATTAATGGCCTCTCTGAAATAAGGAGCTTCCTCCGGTTACCCTAGCCCTACCGATCAGGGAGGGGTCCGCTAACTGACCGGGAATCGCCTGGGACAGGCAGGGTGATTTTTTTAAAGGCCTCTCTGCTGATTGGTTTGGCGTGTCCTGTGGAGGGGTCACTGAGTGATGGAGTGGCGAGGAGACAGTGGACTGCCTTTGGTTGGCCTCTTGGAACAGCTCCCTCATTCATAGCCCTGTCTCTAGCAATTCTCAGGAGGCAAGCTTTAGATGAAAAGGTCCTAATAGGTTGTCAGTGGAGCTCAACACTCAGCAGCTCACCTTATCTAATGACGGTATGAAAAGAACTGTTTCAATAGAACCAAGCTCCTAGTTCTTGTTCTGTTTCTTTTTTTGTAAAGTGCCTTGCTGAAGAAATTGTACAAAGCGGAAAAACATGTTGACACACAATACATATGATTCAGTAAAGACTTGTATTCTATAATCCAATAATTGATTTCATATGTCCAATAATTATCTCTAAATGTATTTTAACCACCATACCATGTTAGGGAAGATCAAGGCCAAGAGAGAAAATGAAAGGAAGTCATGTGTTACTCTGACAATAGGGAGCTTTTAACTATGTTCACTTAAAACATCAAATGTTCAGTAATTAGTTTTAGCTTTTTGTTTGACTCTTGAGTAGATTAGGGTTGTAGTGCTGCTGTGTCCACTTTAAACTTTAATCTGCTCAAATGTATCTGTTTGAAAGCTTGCAACATTGTCTCCTGTATATTGGTCTCAATAGGTTGCTCATTTGCAGGCAAGTAAAACATGCAGGTTAAGCAAATAAATGAAGTAATAAATTATGCAATATTATACTAAATTAATATGTTATTATGTGCAGGCCCATGCCTCTTGGGTCTATAAGGAGGCTGAAAAATTGTAAGCGTTTCCAGATTTGTGAAACACTTCTCATGAATTGCATATTAGTGTGTTTAAGTTAGATTTAATTAGGGAAAGCCACTCACGGAGAGTTTTGTTTTTATCAGCACTGACGGCAGGCAGAGACAGAGGCCTTTGGCGGGAATATGTAAGAGTCTCCTGTATTGTAGCACTCAGAAGCTGCAGGCTTCTCACCTTACACGTTCACACTGGATCAAGCTCTGAGTCTTTTGTGCTCTTCAATCCATGCACTATTAGCCAGTCCCCACCATGGCTATTTTGTGTTATGGCAGAACAGGCTTTTTTACTCTCCCTGATGGGCTCAGACACTTTTCTTTTTTTTTTGGCTGTCGTCACCATAGTTATAGACCTTTATTGCATAAACATGTTGACAAATGGTCCTTTGTAAACTTTGTTGCTGGCGACATTTATTCAGTAACAAAGCAGTTACTTGAGCTGGCTCCCTGGGCTTGCTTTCCATTCAGGCTAGTGATCATTTGTCTGCACGCCAGTGGCCCCTGAGCTGCTAGCCCACCCATGACGGGGGGCTCCATGAAGGAACTTATTTATAATTGCAACTGAGGAAAGGTTTCCTAAAAGCATTTTTCGCTTTAATGAAGTTTACTGGCACCGGTAGGCTGGTATGTAGCCAAAAGGTTTTAGTATTCTTTAGTAACATGTTAATATGATTTGTCTTGGCAACAAGGAAAAAAGTGAAATTGGCACAGAGAGTAGCCATGAGCTGGAATCCCAATGCCAAATTTGTCATCCATGTTTTTACTTTGAGGTGGGGTTGGAGGAAAAAAATGTAATTAAGGCCATTGTTGCAGCTCTCTGTGGGGGAGCATTTGCCTTGGCTAAGCCTTGTAATTATGAATGATATCCTCTTTGGCCTGCTTTACTTTCTGTCCCTGTTGCAAAAATTGGATTTGTTCCACACACCCCTGCAAGACGCAAGATAATCTTTGACCCGAATTGTCGTCACCTGCATTCGCTACACAGGGCAATGCTTTTCCCACTCATTTAGCCCATTCACTTAAAAGCTTGCAATCTCATAAGCGACCGTGCAAACACGATGATCACAAAAAATGACCGCCCTGCCTGCAGAGAGGCTGAGTGATCCCATCAGCATTGGGTTACCTGGCTGCCCCCCTGCTCACTGTACCTGTTGAGAAAGACATTAGTGCAGTGGTATGCTAAGGCAAGAGGGTGGGATGACCCCTGAGGGTTTGGTTGACGGTGTGAAGGCTCCTCCAGGCCTGAGTGCTCTCTCTCTCACTGGGTGTCTCGCCTGACCTGGCTAGTTAGGCCTAGCACAGACCAGGCTTTCATTCCACCCAGCCCTGCGGCTTCAGCTCCTAATAAAGCTACCATTTGATCCCCTTGAATTTCCAAATCGTTCTCCTTTTGATTCCTTCTTAACTCTGCCTGTGTTTTTCCACTTTGTTCTGAATGTAGGGTCAGGTTTCTGCTCTCAGTGATGGAGTGTTTGGTGAACTGTGCATACTTGTGTCTATATATGTTTGGTAGCCTGATAATTGAAGTTGAAGAATAGAAGCAAGTTATTGTTGTGAAGATATCACTGAGGTTCTTATGTGCATTTGATCATGAATTTCGAGGTATTTGATATGATATTTTCAGGTTGAATAGTTCCGTACTAGACCATTGACTTTATGAATCTCATGTCATTTTATTAGCCATTGTTAGGGCTGAGTAGGCTGTCATGTGTGGTTGATCACTTATCTCTGTTACATTTCCATGCTAGTTTATGATCAGTTGTATCAGAAAGATTATAAAGTAAAACAAATTAGCCTTACTGTGATTTGATTGATTAGATCATTATTATTATTCCAAATGAGAAACTAAAAACACAGAGCAACAACATATAATTTACACTACAGTACATACAAGTGGGTGCAATGAATAAGAAATACTGTAACTCATACTGTAGCACACATGCCAATAGACTTAGAGATATGCTTGCTTGAAATTTACAGTAGGGCGAGCGGCAAAATGATATGAATAGACCTGCGGACTTGAGAGTCCCAGAAAATTATAGGTTTGTTTTAAAAGGCTGATTATTCTCTGGTGTAATGAGCAAAGTACACCCATAAATTTGCACGGCTGCCTCAAGGCAGGGCCCAGTGTGTCAGGACTGCATGGTGTTTTCTCTTTAACACCCCTCTTTAACTGCTGAGGATGGTGTTTAAGGAAATTACACCCCAGGTAGCAGGCACTCCCAGGCTTTGTTAATTGAATGCCCTTTTCATCACTGTTGTCCAACGGATTCCTACTGCGAGCTTTGTTTTCATAATTATTGCTTTAAATACACAAATTAAAACACAGTTATTGTATGAGCTGTCTATAATCAGAAAGGATGAAAAAATAGGGTCTGACCCTAGTCTTATCCTCTGCTTTGAAATACAGCTTTTACCCTCAGGTGGAAGACTCAGCCATTCATTCATAGCTTTGGCAGTTAAATGACTCAGTTCCACAGAAGTTGTGTAATATGTCTTTGTTGAAACAAGTGAATATTTAAGTATCTATCATTAATGTGTGAATGAGATAAGAGTATTTAGAAGTGTTTAGATGCATAGACATGTATGATTTGGATGTTTAATGACTGACATATTGCATTGTATCATATCATATCTTACCACCTTGTATTGTATAATATACTATCATATTGTATAGTATTGTATCTTATCATGTCATGTCTCGAGGAACTGTCATAATTAATCGTTGTGAGTAAGGAGGTGGTTAGGGTGGATTAACGGCTCAACAAAACATTACTTGACTTTAATATGGGACACCACTGTTTGTTTATGGTTTCCAACCGACAGTCATGACTGCGATCATTCACTACCCTTAACCACATGGTTATTGTTGTAACCATGACAACAAAGCTCCCCTAACCGTGTTTTCTCTATATGTATTCAACAGCAGCACAGTGCCACTCCATATAAAAATCTCCCCAAATGCATTAAACTCGCTATTTCGAACAAGGTTCATAAATCAAACACCCCCAGACATTACCACTGTTTAGCAGTCTGTTATTGGTCATTGGAAAGTTGATGGCAAACAAAGGCCTGTCTCATTCCCTATTTCAACAAAAATTCAGCAAAGACATAGAAATATTGCTGCACAATTAAAAGGTTGGCCACTCTCCACTGTCAAAGTGCTTAAACCTAATCAAACCTTAACCATGGCATTGTCACATCATAAAACTGATTCATTTTCAAACTGTGATCTGTAACAATTTTGAAAGGCACATACAAATAACATTGTCCTCATAATACGGCGTCAGATCAGAAAATTCTTCTATGTGTATTCTGGCGGGCATGGACAAACAATGTTTTCTGACATTTAATTTGGTGCTTGTTTTGTATTGTCTTGTATCACAATGTTTTGTATTGTGATGTGTCATATTGTCTTATGTTGTTTTATGTCATATTGTCTCATATATTGTCATCATGTATATATGTACAGTACATCAGTGCAAGGGAAATTCAGCAGGGATAAGGGGGCTTAATCTGAAACTATCACGAGTACACAGTTTGAGTGAAATAAAATGAAAAACAAAACCTGCCTCATAAAAAGCACAATTTAACATCCACCATGAGTTCAAATGTGCCAATCGCATTGAATACTTTTAGCACATAGAATCTACACGCTCATAATGTATGTCAGTTTTCTGGTGTTCACGTGTTTAGGAGTAAAATTAGAGGCCTCTCTCTGGAATTTCTGCATGATCCTTTTCTATTTTGCATTCTCTGCAGCTTTCACATTAATGTCCAAATGTCAGGGGAGAATTAACTCAGGCCCCGCTCACTCAGATCACAGAGAAAGTATTTCCTGACATGTGTTGGTGCCCTGGCCTGTACCCGTGCCCGACTCTGTGTGTGTGCCTGTGGCACTCAGCAGAACAGGGGGAAATGAAAGAGCTCTTATGCTAGTGCCAGTCACAGATGCCCAGCACCACCACCCGCCCACGTCACCGCCTGCTCTGTCTGCATTCCCCTCTGACACTGTCCGGACGGGGCCCTGCACAGACCTGCAGGTGGCCCCATTAGCAGGGAAAGTATGTCAGTTGGGCTGCCCAGGGAGTGTGAATGGAGCAGGCTGTTCCTGAATTCTGGCTACTCAGGAGTGAAATGGATAGGAAGTAGGGCTGTACAGATAATTGCAAAAAAAAAAAAAAAAAAAAAAAAAAAAAAAAAGTGGAAACTGTGACTACTGTACTTAATTATTTTAGCCGCATGGTATTTCTGTAGTGTAGAATGTCAAAAATAAGGTTGTTTTATATCTGACATGTTTTACTTTCTTTAAACTGAGCATTTAGTATTTTTAAGCATGAAAAGAGAAAACACAAGGCAAACTTTCTGCACACATATCAGAATAGATGTCATAATTGTAGTAGTTCTTGGTCAGTTTTGGGTCATATACAGGGATCCTAGGTGAGGAAGTGGAGAGGAGGACCAGTAGGAGAGGGACTACTGTGTGTGTGCCTCATGCAGCGCAGCATCCAGACTCCAGCCTAGCCAGATCCAGGCCCAGCCTCACAGCTATCTGTTCCACAAGCTGAGATCAAAGTGTCAGTGCTGGCAAATCCGCCCGGGCTTCAGCCTCACTCCAGCAGCTGCTGAGCAGGAACAGTCCCAGCATGCCTTGTTGAGGTTAGGGAAAGGAGCTGAAAGATTCATGGGCTGGATGTGTCATTAACTCACTGCATGATTGATGTCCCTTATGACTAATAATGTCACGACTCAAAAGGAGACAAGAAAAAGGCAAATATTTTCAAACACATCATTTCTTGTTCATTTTCACTCTGCCAGAGACAGACTGCAAGAAAGCCTTCTGCCAGTCTCTCTTTTGCAACTTCTTCCACACTTGTCTTGTGAGCTCTCCAGGACTTGTTTGGCACTTGGGAAAAGAGAAAGCGATGAAATCATTGATAAGATTTTTGGATCCCAGTGTTGCTCTCTGGGTGGCCTGGCAGCTACTGTATCCTCATGTTGCCTTTCTGCCACTTTCAGAGAGTTTTTCTTTATCATATATCATCCAAATATATTAATAAAAATGTGTAAAGTGTTTGTTTTTTTGTTGTTTTTTTATTTCTTTATATACCTATTCATCATATCTCTAGAAAAAAAATTCTCCAGTCCATGGCAGCCTACAGGGTATATAAAATTGTCTTCAAGGAAAACAAATAACCTGGAGGAAAATTAAGCAAACATAAATACGTGCATGTTCACATATGGTTTCACTTTGCCACCATAATGGTTGTTGCTATAGTTAAACCATAATATGTTGCAACTTTATCACACAGTATTTGATGACGGATTCATCCTATTTAATAACTCTGCAGTAAACACTGTAGTGTGCCTATTGAAATTAAAATGGTTGAATTTATTTTTTGACTAGCATCACAAAATATCATCTATCAACAACTTTAGTCTAAAAACATCTAATCACCTTTCAAAAAACCCATATTGGTCAAAAAACTGTGTGTGACATATCATGCTGTTGGCTGGTACAGCCTGTCCAGTCGATCTAATTTATTTCCCTTTTCAATAAAAGGCCTCCTGAGGCAAGGTGGTGCACAGAGACAGACATGTGAGCCTTTGGCCGTCTGTGAGTGTCTGCTCATTAATTAGGCCAGGGAATTCCATCGGCCCACGTTCTGAGGGGGAGCAAAGGTACCAGATGGACTCTGGGAGGGGTGTTAAGATAAGAAAAACAAAATGGACAGAAAAAGGGAGACAGAGAGAGAGAGAGAGAGAGAGAGAGAGAGAGTGAGAGAGAGAGAGAGAGAGACAGGCAAACACCCACACACAAACAATTACAACATTGTCAAAATTGTCATGAAAGATCAGCCAACCCCAACCTACACCCCCCGCCATGTACCAATCCTGTAGCATCCTGGCAATATGACCTAATAAGAATCAGAATTAAACGCTGTAAAATGTTATCAAATGACTATCAAACCGAATTTGTGTTCCCCTCTGGAAAAAAAGGGCATAATCTGCCATAAAGCCAGCTAGGCTGTGTTTGACCCATAAATACCCTGTTTGCATTTTGCCACAGTAAATCCTCCACCCTCTCCTAGTAAATGCCAAGTCAAAGAAGCTTAAGAAAAGATAGAGCAATGAATTTGTCGCTCATGAATACAGTTAATGTTGTTTTTTCACGTTTCATATGCTACTTGATTTGATTTTCTGTTATTGTTATTTCAGCTCTTAATCTTTTGGGATTTGAACTCTACGGTGTGAGTGTATCTTAGCCAGGCTGAGAGACAATGAAATTACCACCAGACTTGGCACTTCAAGCAAACACTAAGATGTTTACTACTTCCCTGTATGAGATTTTAACCAGAATAGTTGTTTTTGACAACCTATCAATCTGCCACAAGCAACTGAATTCACAGTGTAAGGATAATATTCTGAAATAACAGCACCCTGTCAGGGATTGGCTGAATCTTAATGCGTTCTTCAAGCTTATTTTTGTTTTGCTCCCAATTTTCTTTCCCATTTCCCATTGTGTTTTAAACTTGTGTAAAAATACAGTGCTGAGGAAAAGAGGAAGATGCAGATGAATAATATTAATTGTGCATTGGAAAAAAACAATTTTCATTTTGGTTAGAAGGAAAGTGTTAAAGAAGGATAGATTGATCAGTTATTGAATTATGAACAGCAGGGGAAATGTGCAGGGAGATTCAGATAAAACATAGAGAAACTGAAGATGACAAAAGTGAGTGGGAATGGGCCAAGAGAATGAGCGAGGCGTTGGGAGAAAGCTGCAGATAGATGAGAGTCAGTGAGAGCATGGAGGAGAGTTGTGATAGATAGATAAAGAGGGAGAGTGAGAGAGGGAAAGCGATTCTTGATTGCCGGGCTCAGGCAGTTTGACTGGTCGGTGACAGCATGCTCCTGCTCCGACCATACGGCCTGTCTCCTTAGCTAACAGCCCAGCTGCACGGGGAATGTCCCCGGGCCTGACATTTTGACACGGGCGCCACGTTGACAAATAGCTGGAGTTTTCACCTCCTGCTACACTGTCTGCTTCCTGCTAAACCAGCCCTCGCTGACTGTATGAAGTGAGGGGGCGGGAGGGCTGACAGATCTGCTGTCAGGCCGGGGGCTGCTGATCGAGGTCTCTGTGGGTGGCAGACTCCTACAAAGAGGGAGGGGCGGGGTGGCGCTGGCCATTGACAGAACACTTGAGCCAGTTTCTGGGCTCTTTGCACACTAGTGACTGCAGTTATCTCGCACCCTGCACCACTCATGCTCCCCCCCGCCTACACACACACACACACACACACACACACACATACACACACCCCCAACCCTATCCCCAGTATGCTCCCAGCTGAGAGGGCTTGTCAATTTGGTGTTGGCGGGGCATTGGTGTAATCACAGCACAGCAAGGCATTATAGAGTGTGCGCCCAGCTCTCAGATGAGGTGTGGTCACGAGATGGAGGTGTTTCTACGTGAAAGGTTCTGTGCTCCAATGTGGAACTTTTTTTTTTTAACTGTAATTATTGACATAGTATAAATGTCAATTTTCTTTGCCTGAACTCGCCTCATCCTTGAGAGAGGAATGTCATCCTCACTGAGACAAATTATTATTTTCATTGTCCAGCCATTGTTCACTCCCAGTTATGACAACCACAGAGAAATGTTATTAAGGCCACACTTGTAATTATAACCAGTCAGTGAGGTTTACTTTTGTTTTCACAACATATACTAATCCCTTCCTGACAAAAGATAGGAAATGAATGTATTTGTATTGAATCTGCGCCTCCTTTTTGCCTAAGGTGTCTACATGTTTCTGACTACGGAATGTCTTTCACACACTCCTGAATGGGAAACTTACAGGTGTGTGTACCTCCATGTATCTGTGAGCGAGTGTCTGTATGAGTTGGCCGAGGTGAGTGTGTTGTTCCTTGGTACCGGTGCGGCTTTAAGTGCTGGTGGTTGGCTGTTATTATGGGGCTGTATTGATTAATCCCCTCGCCTGTATAACCTCCAGCTCACTTTGAGGTGTCCCCAGTGTGCCTGTGCCTGTGCAGAGCACACGCTGTGATTAATGCCCATCTCCTGAGTCTACCTGCTACAGAGCACGGTGTCAGGCCAGATTTGTCAGCTCACAGCTATAGATTAGTCTACGTCTCCTCCTCAACTTTAGAGCCACCAGTGCCCTGTAGTGTAAATCTGTCCCCTCTCTCCGCTCTCACTCAGACCTGTCCCTTGGGTGAGAAGATGGCAGATGCATTAAACAATTCACTTAATAGATAAGCTACAATACGCTTGACTTTCTTTTCTCATACCCTCCCCTCTTTCTCCCCACGTCCTTCCTCCCTCTCTTCCCTCGTATCTCCCGCTGCTGAAATGGAATTGGATCAAAGAAGGAAAGAAGGGGGTTGGAGTGGAGGGAGGGGTCCTCATTGGGTTTTGTTGAAATATTTATAGGTCAGGGTTGACTGGTTAAATTGAATATCTATGCTGATCTCACTTGCCTGTTTAACTTGCGCCTAAGCAAATATGTTTCCTAGGTGATAACCTTTTATGTACCAGTCTGACTTCATTGAAATGCATAGAGATAAAAATGTGTCACACTTCACAGCCAAGCTAGGCAGCCACTGATGCTCGATTATTCAAATGATAATTGACCCCCACCTGTAGCTTGCTTATATTCAGTAGTCAATCACTCCATCCGCTGTTAAGATATGGAGAAAATACGTTCTGTAATTTACATTACAAACCAGTGGTGAATGTCAAGTACCCCAGGCGAGCCATTTGTGTAGAGAAGAATGGGAAAAATATATGGCCAATTATGATTTCCAATCTTTTTAATAATTTAAATGCTGTTGATATGTGAATTACTGGCAGCATAGCTCTCAGTCCTGTGCCCTGTTTATTTCCTAGCAGTGTTATTTTCTCCCTAACAAATGACTTGATGTTAATCTTCATATATAATTTTCATTTGTCTGATATAATGGCTTCTAGTGGCTTGCTGTCAAATGCTGATAAATTGACAAGCAGTATCATAGCACTAGAATCAACAATGCAGAAGTGTTTGTTGGCCAAGACAGGGGATTTTTTTCTACCATAGGGCACTCATGGTAATGAATGAATGCATATTCATGTAGGCACAAACGCACATACACACATGTATGTGAACACATTCAATCATCTGATACTTTTGCAGTGCAAGCTTTGATCCTCATCATACCTGTTCAGGGTATTTCCTCCAAACCACCAATGGCTTGTCAGATTCTCCTCAGCATTACTCTCGACATTACCGTCTGATCTTTGTTAGCATGAGCAATGTGTTTTAATGTTGTCAGTTCCATCTAAGAAAACACACGATATGGATACAATTTGCATAAATTTCCAAATGGAAGGCGTGAAAGCATGCTCGGCAACTGTGCCTGTTTGTTTAAAGTCAGCCAAAGCTCTATAATTAGCAGTGTTTAATTATGGAAATGGCTGCCGAGGAGAATTTCAAACACACTTCTTCCCTGGATCATTAGTCACAGGGGCAAAAAAATGAAATGCTTTCAGCAATGAAGGGTTCATATTTCAAGCTTATAGCTGCTAAAAGGGTGTACTCAGAAAATCAATTTTATGAAAGTCCGTTCAGCACTAAAGGGAGTTCCATGCAACTAAGCAATTTTGAAATAATGTCGGTTGGGGCCTGATTCATGGACGGTAACAGGACTTTGCTCTCTTTGCCTGGGACATTATCCTCTAAGCCCAGGTCAGAGGTCAACCTCTGGTTTAAATCAACCTCTGTTTAGCATAACTCGATTCTTAAAGCGCTGCTGGCAACCCCACTCTGAATAGATAAGTAGTCTTCTGCAAGCAGAGATCATGCAGTGTATCAGATCAAAGCTTTGAAAGCAGTCTTAAGACTGAAGTGGGAGGGAAGAAAGTTCAGGTAAACTATCGGAGGAAACCTAACCTTGACCTCATGAAGAGCTAGTTACCCTAAACCACAACAATGATGTCTTAACCTTGGCCACAACCTCACACACTGACAATAAACACACAACTTCTGCATGCCTCCCAGCACACAGGCGCCCTCCATGCTATAAATCCAGTCCCTGCTTCTTTGATAGCCCCACACAATTAAGTTGGGTGTCACTCCTTCGTACGAAGGATATGGACGACACATGTGCGAGGGACTGCTGGAGACGCATGGGAACGCCAAGCTCCGCTTTAGAAACCACATCATCACCAAGTGGCGCCCACACACTCAGTGGGAGGCCCCTGCGCTAATAGCTTGTTGTGGGGCTTTGGTGTCTTTTGGTGTGTGTCCTGCGCTCTCCGGCAGCGGTGGCTACGACAGCAGTGGGGACATTTTGGTGGGTCGTTTAAGCTGGGAGGTCACATATAAAAACGACTACAGCTGCACTGGGACGGCTGGCCCACGCTCCTCACAGGGGATTCCCATTAGGCAGATTGATTGTTTCCTCTCCTCCCCTCCTTTGATTCATGTCTTCCATCTGAGCTCTAATGAGCCATCGGCCGTATGGCACCACTCAGGGCATCTGTGCATCGGCCCCAGTACTGTACATGGCTAATGGGAAGCACATACTGTACTGTAAATGCACACACATACACACACACACATGCAGTACAAACCACAGTCACACCTGGGATGTGTATTGTCTCCTGTTTTAGTTGCATTCACCGACTCTGTCTCTTCACATAAAAAAAGATTATCCAACCTGGAAAAATCAGGACAACGTTAATCACTCAGAGCTATAAATCTACAGTAACATCCTATTTGATAACTCAGTTAGCGTTACAGTACCTACTGACCTCACAGAACAAAGCAGATTTCAGATGAGTGTAGATGTGCACCGAGCACGTGCACACATGTTATTTATTCTGCCACAGAAAAGAGGGGACAGCTTTACAGCCCTCCACCGCAACCATTATTTACAGCCTCAGTCATCCATATATCCTCCATCATCCACTTTTATGGTACACACAGAATGATAATTATGATAACAATAATAACTACCCATATAAAATACCTTTACTGCACTTGGGAGTATGAATGAGCTCTATTCTTTACTAGATACTCTATGTTCCTCAGCGGAGAGTTAAAGCAAGCACCAGTTTTCCCTCAAATGAAACTCAGCCTGCATCTGATATTGATTCACAGCCACGTTTTGGAACATTTTATTCAGGATAATTTTCTACCTTGGGAATTTTGGGGTGTAAAGGCTCCATAGCGAATCATTCAGCATGTTTGAAGATGCCGTATAATCGTTTTTTAAGCAAGAGTCCCTCTACTTTCAAAGTGCAACTGAAGGTAATACTCTCTCTCTCTCTCTCTCTCTCTTTCTCTCTCTGTGTCTCTCTCTCTCCCTCTCTCTGTGGTGCTTTTGCACATCAAAATGAGCTGGAAATGTGTATATCTCCATCTGCTTCCCTATCAAAACATTTTCTATTTGCTTAGAGGAGGCATAAAATACTATTTGCTCTCCCCCCTACTGCAATGGCGTGTCAAAGATTTTAACTCACAGCTTTAGACAGGCATATTTGTTCTGAAAATATGACACAAAAATTGTGTTTCTCCCTGATCCATATGCCTCCAGGCATTTTATTATCGATTTTAATGTTTCAATGCAAGTTCAAATCAATGCAAATAATTAAAGGTGTGTGTATGTATGTGAGAGAGAAAGAAGGTGATGTAAAGAGAGAATGACAGAGACATAGTCAGTGACTGAAAGAGAAAAAGAGATAGGCTAGAGGGTAGACCAGTGTTTCAGCTTCAATGAACTGCAGATGAACTGAGCAAGTAGAGGCAGAGTCATAAACACATGCTGCTCTGTGTTATTGATTGGGGCGAATAAATGAATGTTTGCTAAACATATTAGATCAGAGAAGACACAGCTCGCACACTGATCAGGGTGATCTGCAGGGTGGCCCAGGGTCTCATCTGTTTGTGTTTGTTTAAGTGTGTGTGAGTGCCGGTATGCACTTTTAATGACGTGTGTATGTCAGACTGTGTGTTGGTTTGCAGGTGTGTGGAATTCTGTTCCAGCTTTTGTGTCAGTCTGTGCACATGCATTTGACAACACATCCAGACTTAACTCTTCAGTCTGAACTTGTCCGTGATCACACACACACACACACACACACACACACACACACACACACACACACACACACACGCACACACTATCACCTCACCTCGATTTGTGCCGAGCCACATCAGGTTGCCTCCCTACTGTATGTGGGGAGAACTGTCTCTAGAGGTCACTGCAGTTCCATGGGTGACAGATGCAGCTGAGGCCAGCAACAACATCCTGTTTAACACAGCCACTTAGACAATAGGCATGAACTCAAGGGAAGAGGCAAAAGCTAAAAGAAACGAGGGAATATCACAGTGAGTTTCACACTGTCAAATAGCCACACACAGACAGACGTGCACCTATGAAACAAACCTTGCAACCTTGTCACCCAAAGCTGCAGATCTAAATCCGCATGAAGCTGTGCTGGGAGCTAATAGCAGTGATTTCACACTGACACTGAAAGGTCCATGGCTGCAGCTCACATGACTGCTGCTGTATGAGGTTCAAAATAAAATGTAGTCCTCAACCCTCTGGTGGACTTTACTTTACTGGTTTACCGTAGGTACTTGTACTTTACCTCAGTATTTCCATTTATAATACCTTATACTCCCACTCCACAGCAATTAATCTAGATTCATATTATCAACACAAAACATAATCAACAAATAAATCATGACATATAATTATAGTTAAGAACTTAAAATTAGTCACACCTTTATCAGCATTAATATTAAGGGGATATGCACATTAATATATCAATAAACATAATTCAGTAAATAGTATACAGTACATTATTCTGAAATGTATCATGATTCTGAATAATAAATACTTTTACTTTAGATACTTTTGATGTATTTTGATGCTGACACTAATGTTCTTTTACTCAAGTAAAATTTTGAATTCATTACTTTTACTTGTAGGTGTATTTCTACACTGTGATATTGATACTTTTATATCTGAGTGCTCCTTCCACCACTGACTTTCACAGCTATTATTTAACACCAATTCAGTGGTATTGACTACAGCACCATGGCATGCACATAACTCAATATGTTATTAAATTTTGATTTTCAGATTTTAAAGTGCTCTCTTGGGAAGGTTTGGAACACACAAAGATGGAGAATTTCCCAGCCACGGGCAGCTCTTAAAAACACAAAAGCAACTTCATCCTTTCCTTAGTTTTGGTTATGCTTCTCAAACTATTATTTTAATCTGGTACAGGAGTCGAAAAAGGGGAAAACATGCTGCCAGGCGCCTCTCTCCCACTAATTCTATTACACTGGGTTATTTTTAAAAGTTCCTTTTCTAAACATTTACTGTCAGTAGTACACTGGGAGCTGCTGTTCCATATGCTTTGTTTGTATTGTGGTTGTGGTCGCAGTGGGGCTGAACCCGCCTGCTTCCAGTGAGCTAGTGGCAGCAACATGGTCCACCATGCCAAGTTTAAAATTAGTAACAAATTTAATATGTACTCTGCTGGCATCCGGTGCCTTTTGTAGAGTGCAAAATGCTCCGATAGTTTGTCGTGGGGTCTCTCTGGAAGACCACAACGAGGCCCAATATAGAAACTCCAATTGGAGGACGGGGGTGGGGGAAAGAAAGGCGAAATCCAGAGCAGATGCGGATAACGTCCACAGTGATCAGGCTAAGAAAGCTGAAGCACTAACACAGGACCACCAAGACAAACTCAGCTTTCGCAACGCCTCCCTTTTGCTGGCAAAAGGGAACAAGCGTTGCTCCATGCTCCTTCCCCACGGCCACAACCTCAAGCCCAAACTATTAGCATGACCTAAACGACAAAACCATGCTCCTGTTAATGGCATAATCGTGGAGGGACATGATTTATGGCTTTCATTTTTAAGGATCACTCTCCCCATAACTCCTAATATGGAGGAAAATATCTGTTTTCACTAAGGGAGCCCTCCCATAATGCCTTATAGGCTGTTAAAGCATGGAAAAGAACATATTGGTGTCATAAATCTAGATTTCAAACTAGACAGCATAAAACATAGTGTGGGATTACAGAGGGGACAATAGTGAAGAAGTTAAACCAAAGCAAAGGATTACAGTACATCTTGACTGGTTTGGATATGAAGTCTGGAAGTTTGAGGTAATTTCTATTAATAGTGCTTCATCAACAGATCTCTTCTTGGCTTCCTTTGCCATCCATCACATCCTCAACTGCCCACAGTAATATACAGAGGATTTACAGCACATTTTTAAAATGGATAGGACTTGTCTTTACTTTTGACTGGTGCTAGGTAATACAAGTTATCCATGAGTTTTAAAGGGATTCAGGCTCACAGGATGTGGATAATTTGTCCTTTAAAATGTAATATATAATTTTTCATCCTTGTTCTTTCTGGGTGTGCATGTCATTTATCATGACTTAAATTTCTTCTAAAGGACACATAAAACAGATTTAAAATTTTAAGTGTGTAGTTATCCAAAAACTAAAATTAAGAAGTGGATTTTACGTTCAAAGAATATTTCCTCGACAAACCCTAGCTGACACTACCTGCATTTTTCACCCTTGGTCATGACAGCAGACAGAGTCAGAGGGCTGGTAATTCACTCTACTGTAGTTTGGCCTCTGACCAGTAGAGGGAGGTCATTGATTTATTTCTGCCATGTTACAGCAGGGATCTGCATTTGCCTCCTCTGGGTTCTTGATTATGAGTGATTCTAAAAAAATGTGTCAGTTATTATTTTTAGACAACCGCATAATGCAAGCACAGTGGGCCCTTTGAAGGCTCATTTATTACGGAGGAGATAAGCATGTTCCAGCGGCCAGATTCCTCAGGAACAGGTCACCAGCCCTGATTAAAAGTGACTTCACGTCAGGCCATAAATATTTGTCAGCCCACCTTTGAAAGGCAGGCGAGCCGTGGCTTCTCTGCTCGTTTGCCACATGAAAGTGCAAATGGAAACACTTAGGGTTGGGAGCTGCATCAGTCATAGCTGGAATAAGATGGCCAATAAAAAGGGCGTAATTATGATGCTCCATCATTTGACACAGCTCGGGGGTTTGGGCTGTTTGCCTGTATGCTATAATAGAGGGAGAGAGAGAGAGAGAGAGAAAAATCCCACCCGTGAATAATGGGACCTGTACTTTTATGAGCGTACTGTGTTTAAGAGTGAACTTTGAAAATGTGTGGTCTGTGTGTCACCTCCCTCCACTGCTCCCTCCTCCCTGTCGCTCTCCACCACCTCCTCCCACCTCCCTCCTCCTCCTCCTTCTCTCCCCTCAGCTGTTTACCTTGCTGCTGTAGAATGTGGAGCGTGTTTCGACTGCCCCTCTTTGATGCCTCTTATTGCTCCGATGTATCAAAGCCACATCATGACTGACATGCCACCACAACAACGACGCCCTGTTGTCAGCCGCCCTGCTTGCTTGTTGTGGGACTCTTTATGGCCCATGCATTGATGCCACGATGGGAGCCTATTTGGTTTGTTTGTGATAAACAAAGCCATTTTTCACATTTCATGACCTCCATACAATGTATTTAAAGGATTTCATTTTGATTTACAGGCCACGAGGCTCTCCAGTGTCTTAAATCACTTTTGTTTTTGATCAAGAGCCTCCTGTAGGTAATCAACACAACATAATTGCTTCAAAGTGCGCTTCTGTAATTTTTAGTCAGTTTGCATGCATAGGTTTTTGAGGTCAGCATCGTCACAGTAATGATACGTTCTCTAATCATGGAGATACTGTTCTTGGAAATGCCTCTGCATTCCTTGGTGTGTCTGCTAGATATATGAAGGCCTTGTGTAACAGTAAGCAGAGCTGATGTAGACATCAGGCAGGTGTGGAGACTCCATTAGAGCTAGCAACCATTTGACTTGCACACCAGTGTCTAATCCTACACAGGAGCTTCACACAGAGAGGCAGGCCCCCAAGCAGAGCCCGGTGGAGAAGAGTGCTGTCGACGCCATACTGTTACACAGCCCTGCTGTGAGTTTTCCTCCTGCCCGCATGATGCCAATGAAACTAATGTAGTGGAAATACTCTGTGTTCAGGTGGAGGAGGCTGTTCATTATAGGTGCTACTGCTACAGCTACTCATTGTGCTGCATATCTGTGAAGACGGAAAAAAAAAACAGTCAGGTGCAGAGTCTCCAAGAGAGACAAGCTGCTGGCTTCACATGCTGGACTTCATCTGTCAAATCTGCGGTGGTGTTGGCACAGGCTGAGCTCAGGAAATTGGAGATATAAATTGAAGAGAATTGATCGTGCTGCTGCTGCTTTGCAGAATACTGTTGCTGAACATTGTTGCTGTCTGCAGTCCAAATGAACTGCTCCGGAGGCTGTCACCAATATAGCTTCACAAAAATAAACCTATTGTGACACGATTCCTCTCCAAATCATCTTAAATCAGCCTAAACCAAAAGTTTGACCCTGAATGTGATTTGTGTCCATGTAATGTGAAGTTACTAAATTGTGTGTGTCGGTCAGCACATGTTAAATATGTATGGGACTCTAAGCAAACCAAAAAATTGCCAACAAACATCATAAAACTTAACATTTTGCAGTTTCAGGATGCCCGCAAAATTACAATATTGTCATCTCTTCTATAAAAACCTGAGACCATAGATAACGCAATAGAAAGTGAGAGAACTATGTTTCAACAGGGGGCACTATACTCCAATTATGTACCATATTAGAATAGTGGGACACCATTCCATCCCATTACTGTTACTGTATATAAACATATTGCTGAATACACATTCTGCAGTCTAGGCTCCATTATGTATGGCCATTATGTTTTCATATAATGTTCAACTTATATTTTACAGAAACATCTATTTACACTATGTCTGTGTATATATGGGGAACAGCTTAGTTTCAAAGTTAGTTAACATTGGTTAAGCAACCAAAATAATTAGCTTAAAGATAGGTTAAAGCTGCACTGGCCTATTTTTGACCACCAAGGGACCAGAAAATACCACAACAAGTTGATAAATACACAGTCACCGCCACATTTCTGGACTATTCAGTTTTTTTCTTTTTTCTTTTTATGCATCTGGTGAACATGAAGCTAATCTGACTACACCAGATGGTTTGTTACACAGAGCTGTGAAGTCATCATTGGAAACTGTTTGGAAAAGAGCAGGCATTTTCAAAACATACTTGGCAGGTGATTGGATGAAACCACACCATCAGACATCATGGCAAACTTCAACCAATGAGATCAGTGAACCATGTAAAGTAGTCAACATTTTACCGAAAAGCGTTCAGCATCTTCTTATAATGAAGGAATATTCTCCAGTTCTGATATAACTGATGCTAACAGCATTTATGCTAACATATTTAGTAACCTCCATTTTTGCTTTTGAGTGAACAGTCACTCCTCACACATCGTCACACACACGTAGTAGTGGTCCATAACCACTGTACTCAGACACAAGTGCACAGCTTGAAGTGTAGCGAGATGAACTTTCACAAATCTGGCTGCTTCGTAATGTTAAAACATTAGATAAAAGTAGTAGGTCCAATATTCACTTTACTTTTAGCTCTGTTTTGGTCTTCACCAACATCTTCACCAAGTCTTTAGCTGCTAATTACTCCACTCTGTTCACCAGCAAGTTGTTAACTTTGTGATCTGGTTCTGTTCAGATTATGTACAGCAGCTTTATAAGGTTACGTAATGTTGGTTGTAAGGATGGAATATTGATTAGCTCAAATTCAGTCATTAAGTACTAAAAGTTTGGTGGCTGCAAGTCCAAATAAAGACCTAAAAAGCTAATAGAGTTGGGTGATAGCTAATTCTCTTGATTAGGTGTTAGTTTCAAACATAATAATTAATAAAGGTGGTTAATGTGTTATGATGAAATATTCCAGTGACATTTTTTCTTGTAAAGCAAACTTTAGCAACATGCATGCACATGGTATAAAATAATGCCCATCCACCACTTCACCCAAAACACCTGTACTTTTCATGTTATTTTAGTGTCAATACACTGACTACATCAGTCATAGCCATGCCTTCTCATTCATAGAACTGCATGCAAGGTGTCTTACGTAGCTAAAATCTGTTTTAACTTTTGCAAAAGCTAAGCTGAAAACTGGCTTGAAGGGGCTGTAGAATTTAGGATTTACACCTAGTTTGTGGTCAGGCTATGACATAATACACCCTGTTTAAAAGTCAAATGGAGACTCAACAGCAGGCATTAAAGGCCAACAGATGCCCAACATAAAGAGGAAGAAAAACACAAGGAGGGAGCGAGATTAAAAATGAGATGCAGGGGATTATTAAAAGGCATTAAAATGACACAGAAGATTAATCTGATGTTGGTGACGCCAGCCTAAGGTCAGCATCAGAAAACTGCCAGTCCAGCAGACAAACATAAAAGAACAAACAAGATAACAGGAACAAGAGTGCACACCGTTTATCACTCTATGGGTGCAATGTAGGAATTCAGCCCGCACATAAAAGCTCCCCTCGTGCATTAAGTAAGAATTTATTTCATTGTGTTTCCTTGTGAGTTAGCCTTTTATTGTGTGGTTGGGGCTTCTCAATCTGCTTGTTTATTTCTGTCTGTGCTCAAAGTAAACATGATAATCTTTGCTCATGTTATCCCCTGACTTATTTGCACTCCTTCCAGTAGTTACAGATGGTCCAGAAGTGAGATTGACCTTTGGTTTAGCATTTAGCAATTGACACCAGGGGAAAATCACTGGGCAGGCAGCAGGCGCCATGAAAGCAAAGATTTAAAGCTTTGTTACAGAGTAACTTTTACCTTCAGTATCACTTGAGCTAGGGGCTAGGCACCCCATTCACAATTAGGCAGTTACAGATTGTCAGTGAATTGAGATGAGAGACTAAAAGGAAATTTGGAATTTGGTTACAAGTCTTTATTCAAATACTTAAGGGACCAGAAAAGACTCTAAGAAGGCGAATGAAGTCCAGAAAAAGAAACAAGGCCCTGGGAAATGGCAGCATTAACATCACTTTGTGCCATGCTCCAGCCTGGCACAGGGGCCACAATGCAACATCTACCCAAACCGCACAAAGCCAGCTTTTCATCCCTTCTCTGGCCATTCCACCAAGTCCATAATTGTCTTTGACAAAACTCATTAGCAGAGACCTTGTAGCAACATCGGCAATCAGAAATTCCATGGAGGGAGACATGCACAGAAACAATGTCCCACACACATTTCATTGCGCCTTTTGACAAAATGTAATGAAGTGTGTATATTGTCCCCCTCATCTGAACTCTGAGCCACTGGTACAAAGACTTTGTTTTATGAGCCTTAGCTGCCCAGCGTGGGACACATCAAATGGCACCTCTATGCTGGCTCTTTTGTCAGACTAGAGGGCAAATTATTGTTTGAGATGTTGCTGTTGTTGTTATTATGGCTGCTATTTATACAGAAAAAGCCATTGCTATCATGTCAAAATAATTCATATTCTTTTACGCCGCAGGCTCATTAAGTGGGGGCCTAAATGTAAAGCGCACATGTGATGGATGCTCCAAACAATGCTTTGTCAGAAGTTACCCCCTCATTGACCTATGCTATTGTATTGTACAACATACCACAGTAACAGTCATTGTTAAATGGGTCTCAGTGCGTAAAAGATCCTGGTTAAGAGATATAGCAACAAAACAAGGACATGTAATTCATGTATGGTTCCCTCTCATGTCCCCTCTGGATAATATTAGGGATGGAATTTCATTATCTTTACTATTATTTTTTAAGTGTGATGTAATTTTACATTATAAATTACATGTAGGCATGACACTGTCTTACAAGATGTGTAGTATCAGAACAAAAATGAAAACGACTTAACTAGTGGATCTCTTAATAACTGTTGCCACAGCACACATTGCTCTCAGTTGTCAATACTTATATTCATGTGGATTGTTTTGCATTCATTGGCTATTCATTCAAAGGTTAGTAATATTATTTCCACCCTCTTTTAATTTATTGTGCATGAAGTTTTAAGATGACCTGCAAATTGAAAGTAAAGAAAAATATATAAACTATGCAGCTGTCAAGGATATGATGTTTCTTTCTTGTCTGAAATGATTCTGTTTTGTCAGTGTGTACTGTGAAATGTTACACAATATGTATCCTTTGTGTGAAAGTGAGGATGCAGGGTGATATGTGGTAACACTTTACTTTAAATGATCATGTTCAGAATTATAATTCTGTTCCTTCATATATATAGAAGTGTCCCAGTCACTGACTTTAGCAGAACACCTGCCATTTCTGACAGTCATCTGGCCAATTGACTTGAAAAGAGCAGAGGATGCAAACAGCAACTCAGCCTAGAAAAGATCAATGATCCATGACAGTAGAGTAGAGGTGGAGGGGTGGGAGTGGGGGGTGTTTGATAATTACACACATATGAATGTAAAGACAGCCTCTGATTTCATACAAGGGATGGTCACAGATTAATAATGTCAAGTATTCATGTTTGTCATAGCTTGTTTTTCTTTCTTTTGCATATTTGTGCCTCATTCACAGATTATCTAAAATCTGTTTTGGATTATACAAACATGCTCTCATAGGCAGCCATCTTCTCCCCCTCCCTAATGAAAAATGTAATTTACCAAGAGGGGAGAGGCGTGTATTAGGGAGATTTAGTTGTGCATATATAGGCTATCTAAGGAACTTATTATTCTGTAACATTTTAGTTTGCCACAGCTTTCATGTCAGCCTCAGATTAAAGATGTGAGACAAACAAAATGTGTGTTCCCTCCCCCTCTGTGCACCACCACCACCAATAACACCACAATTACGCTTAACATCAATTTATTTATCCTTATTTCCACTTTAGGTTATTTTATTTCGTGCATTTAAATTATCCATATATTATAGATGTAAATTACGTGAATGTAGGTTCTGGTCCGTGACGTTCACGCCAGCTTTTATTTACAGATGTATCTCCTGATTGTCTCTGCTCTGCGCAGCTGCTGTAGCCGTATTCAAAGCACTATATATAGGACAGACTAATTGACCTGTTAGCTCCTTCAGGCATACGTTGCTATATGAGCCCATCATGGCCATTATCTACGCTTTCCCCCAGGTACATCGCAATGGTGGTAATCCCATCCCGCATGCATCATTACTTTCAATAGCATAAGGCAGCTTTTCTTTACAGCCTCCGATTTAATTAAATTTGGTTGTAAATATTTGATGCACACCTACATTTTAATGTAAAGAGCAACGCAGCAGGCGTCATGACCGATTACTGCTGAGCAGGAGAGGGGCTCCCTGTTAGCAGCTTGTCATTAACAGGAGGACTGTTACAGTAACAGTCAGTAGGCCGTACTGACTGATCTAGACTTGGAAACTTTATATCAAAGATACCCTTTTTCCTCCCTACACACACACACACACATATAGTTTTTATTCACAGTTACTTTTAGGAAAGGAAAGGCACCCTTCTCCTTAGATACCATGTTAAACCTCACACAGGTGACCTTCAGTTGAAAATATATCATAATGTTAATGGTGCCAATCATTAATTTAATGTGTCCTCTTTATTCCTCGTTATTGCTAGTCTTAAAAATAAATCTATCTGGGCTAAATATATATTTGTTTTTGCTTTCAGCTCCACGCAGATCATTTATTGTGTCTCAGATTAACAAAATCTAAATAGGCCTAAACTATTATTCGTGACCTTCCTCATCTTTACCGTGTAGCTTTTCCTGGATTTACCAGCCTCCGTGCATTACTGACAGCTCCGCCATTGGCCAAGGACACATATGACCACAGCGCCTCTGAACTGAGCCTGAATTGCCCTAATACGGGGAAAGACTTTTATTACAAGCATAATCCCACAAATATAACCTCAAGTGACGTTTTGCGAGTTTGTGGACTATTTGCAGGTATTTTTCTCAGTGGTCTGGAATAAAATTTTGTCATAAAATCAAAATCTTTGCCGAATGATGTAACAGTAATTCACTTGTTTCAGGTGATAAGGTACAGAGAAAAAAACGAACAGACCTTCACTATCAAGGAAATCGTTAGTTTAATATTACTTAAACAATTTCTTTTAGGCAAACAAGTTGTTGAAAAGTTCTCGGTATTATACATCGGTTGCTCTGTAAAGTAAAACAAGTTTCACATTGTCAAACTGAATATGTAGATTGTAGAACAGAGCGTCAAAATCAATATCCCAGCGGCAATAAGTTTACACAGCTCCCTTTTGTCGTTTGCTACGGAACTAGTTGATCTTATAAGTTTGAAATGTGAAGATCAAAAAGTTTTTCAGAGCGTCAGCAGGAATCAGAGACTACAGTGATCATCTTATTACAGCTGTCTGTAGGAGAGTCACAAGAGTTAGCCCATAACGAGATGGACTATAGGCAAAACAGCCAAATCAAAGGAACTTTGATGGACCATGTGAATTTCTCTGCCGGGTTTGATCCTACAAATGACCTTTTAATTAACACAATGTTAAGTTAGAGCAGCGGCTCGCTACACAGGGGACAAAGCAGCATTCATCCTATGTCCCTGCCTCGTTGCTTATCCTGAACAGTAACAAAGTGTTTGATGCCACTTCTGATTAGATGCTGACAATAGAGAGATGATGTCCCCTTTCTTCCACAACTTGTGGATTGCACTCACGTCCTCCTCTGAATTATGACCTTCCATCGGCGCTGCGGCTTCATGAGTCGAGTCAAGATGATCAACTTTGATCAAATGCATATGCACAAATGTTTTAATTGGCCGATCGGACGCTCGGCTCTATGAATAACCACGACACAGGAAACGAGAGCTCTTGGAAAAAAAATGTATTCTTAGAAAAAAAAAAAGACGTCATGAATGGCAAACACAGAAGAAGCTCACATTTGAACACAATGACAAAAACTCTTCAGGTCCACGCGTAACACATGACAGGGGATCCAGTCCTTTTTATGTCCGACAGGTTTTTCTCTTTTACATCAGGCAAAATGACACGAAGCCACAGTAAACGTGTAACAAAATACTTAAGAGGAGATACGAATTCAACCAATAACACACATTAAATAATAAACAAACAGACGACATAACAAAATAATAAATACACTGAGAAATAAATAGGTTTGCTACACACTACACGATTGCCGTACACAAATTTGGCCGTTTTTATTTGGCCATTCTGGTTCCTTTGCATCTAGAATTTTTGCATAAAGTCTTTTACCACCATAAAAACAAAGTTGTGCAAAATGATAGCCACGTCCACAGTTTGACAGCTCTCACTGCTGCAGCGCCAGGTAGCTCCCATGTGTCTTATTGAGGCCGCTACTCGGCCAGTAAGTCCTTTAGTGCATAATAAATGTCCAATTTTTTAAAGTGATGCAGTTTCCAGCAATCTAGGGTAAAGAAAAAGACAGCAGGAATTAGAATAGGCTCCCAACACGAGAAGGAATAAACAGTCATTACAAAAAAGGTTTAATTGTAATAGAAATGTTAATGTTTTGTCTCATGTTTTGATGGTTATTATATGTTACTTCTGACAACATGCATATTAGCAATCTGTCACTTAACCTGTTTTTTTTTTTGTTTTTTTTTTATTACAGATCAATATATTTGGATCATATTTTAAAAATACAATATAGCAACATAGATTTGACAAAAAGTAAGTTAATGAGTTTTTATGTGTCTATTCCTGTTCACCTCACTATGTGTGTGTGTGTGTGTGTGTGTGTGTGTGTGTGTAGGCTTACTGGTTTCTTCCAGTTCAGTGCAGACTCTCACCTGCTTCACCTCTTCATAACTGGTCTGAACGCAGTGACCTTGTCATCCTGCACGGTCCCGCAGGCTTCACTGAGGTCAGATGGCTGTGTCTCTGCTTTGCCACCAGAGAATCCTGCACACCACAATAAAAGCATATCTGAGAAACTTGCCTTAGATGCAAGTTGGTAAAAAGTGTCTCAGCACTTCATAACTATAAAAAAAATGAGTTTTCTTACATCCTACAATGCATGGAAATCTATTGATCATATTTGGCAGTGTTGGTGTGTCATAATGTACCAGACAGTAGAAATAACTGTGTATATAGCACAGAAAACCTCTGTATATGGGAGATTTAAGACAAATTTTATCCCTTGCAATATGTTAAAAAAATCTGGTGCAAGTTGACCTACCTTCAATAGTAGAGTACTGGCATGTGTCTGGGAGTGTAGCATAGGATGAACAGTGCAACTGGAGGTCTTTGTGACTGTAGCTGCCGGTAGTATAGACTTTTGAGTGCAAGGATAGGCCCTCTGGGAAGAGGCTTCCAGTATTGGTGACATTGCTAGATTCATGTAGGCCTCTCATGCTCCCACACTGTCCAGTAGGAGCCCCGGTAAGTCTGGTGCTCTGGAGCTGGCAGTCCCCGCTTGAGTTGCCTGTCCTCAGCTCTGAGCCATGCTGCTGAGGGCTCAGTATGACCCCTGAAGCCGCTGTACGAGCCAGAGACCAAATCCGAGGCTTATCCGAGGCTTCAAAATGAGACAGGGACACTGTCCCCGGGAGGCCGGCTGAAGAGGGTGCCTTGGACACCACAGGATCCAGGAAGTCGGGCGGGAGAGAAGGGAGGGTGGTGACACTTTTGATGGCACAGGGGAACGCATGGAAGCTGTTAGTTAAGCTCAGGTGCAGCTCCGAGCTGCAGTCTCTCTTTTGAGGGGCACCAGATACTGCCATGGCCCTCTGGAGGTCCTGATCATCTGCAGCCACCTTTTCACAGTCACTGTCCAGCTTGTCGCAGTCGTCCTCGTCCATGTCCTCCAGATCACTGAGATGCAGATCCTTCTCTTCCTTGCAATCACTAGAATCTGCGTGCAAGAAAGGAGATTTTTAGGTTAAGCTGTTTGAAAAGTTTAATTTTGTAAATGTAAAAAGATTTAGTTTGTTCAGAAACCTTTTCAGTACATGTTTTTACCCTGGAATTATCTTTTTGGTCTGGATGATTGGCAACTAAAGGTAGTGTAAGTAACCATATTTTTTAGTTGAAATTTTATTATATAAATAGTTAACTAAATAGTAACTTTGTGTAGACACATGATTACCTTTGGTGACACAGTCTTGCTCGCTCTTGTTAAGGTCATCCTTCCTGTCATCACTGGCCTTATTCTTTGGTGACCAGGTCATCTTGTTCTCCTTCTTGAGCCTCCTCCTGGCATTGGCGAACCAGGTGGACACTTGAGTGAGGGTCATTTTTGTGATGATGGCCAGCATGATCTTCTCTCCCTTGGTGGGGTAGGGGTTCTTACGGTGCTCATACAACCATGTTTTCAGGGTGCTGGTGGTTTCACGAGTTGCATTCTTTCTTCTGGCTGTGCCATTAAAGTCTACTGTCCCATATCTGGAAAGGGGCACGCACAAATTCATTACACAAACAGGATATGAGACATCCTCCCTACTCCCCTGTTATTTAAAATGTATCTTCTGGATACAGGTATCAGTATGGAGTTAGACTCTGACCTTTAATCTGTTTTTAAACCTATTTTTACTATTCAGTTGTAAAATACTTTTTGGTAGGTCTGCCCGTTCATATTATACATAGTGAGCAAGAATGAACATAGAGTTTACCTGTCATATTGATACTGTCCCAGTGAATGGTCATAAGGATAGTATGCAGCAGTTTGAGTGATGCCAGAGTGTAAAGTTCCCGTGCTGTCCTTAATGTCATACTGTGGATTCTGTAAAAGAAAATCAGATTATAACTTTACAATATTTATTATTTCTCAGCATTTTGATGTTTTTTGATAACAATGGCATGCATAAATTAAACATTTTTTTTCTATTTTATGTTCTAACAATAAATCACTCTAAGCATGAGTGATTTAAGTTGGAAAATAACACCTACAGACACCAATATGTCCTTTTGAAATGTATTTTAACAGGTTTAAAGTAGAATACATCATCCTAGCACAGTAGTTACTTTTTGTGATGTTTTCAGGTACAGTGTGCAACATTGTGCAGTCAATTAACTGACTTCAAGTGTCTTAAATAAAATAAGAAAAGTTATAGCAGCAGTGCAAAATATCCATGTAACAAGCCATGTAGTCAAATATCCCCCCCCTGATCTTTTTTATTATTATTTTAAGAAATATATTTTAACATTTCAAATGCTGGCTCAGCAACACACAAGTGCCAATATTTTTCAAACGAGGTAGACTGACAATGATTACTTTGCAATAATAAAATTACATTTGATTGAAATAAAACACGTCCCTCTGTATTGCTTCCTCTCACCTAAGTGACCGGATTTTTTTTTTTTTTTTTCTTGTTTTCAAGGGGAAGCAGATGAGACTGGATGCTGGATTAAACGGCTTGTCGAGACGGATATGTTTGCTGTGTGAGATAAATTGATGAACAAAACCCGTTTGATCGATCAACTTGAGCCCCCCTCCCCCCCTGAGATGAAGCTGAAGTGAACCCACCAGAGTGGAGTAGATAGCGGATGGGTCGGTGCTGTAAGGGAAGTAGTTGGCGTAGTTCTGGCTGGCGGCGGCCGCTGCGGCGTAGGGAGAGCTGTACATCCCCAGCGCTGCGTTCAGCTCCGTCCGGCTACTCGCCAGGAGCCTGTTCTCGTAGGACGGGCAGCAGAAGGAGGCAGCGGCGGTCTGGGAGCCGCCTGTCCCGTCAGAGACCGACCTGGAAATCGAATCGCAGCAAGTCGTACTGGGGTTTGCCGACACGAAAAACTGCATGAAGAGAATCGTGGATAAACATGGTCATTGGCTGTTTCAGCTCCTATCTGGATGTCTGTGATAACTCTGAAGTGACTGTGGGTGAAATACTGTAAAAATGTATTTGAGTTAAGGGCTCAGTCTCGTGTTGAGTCTTGAAATCTTAAAAGGAGTGAAAATATGAGCTGGTTTCGTTTGTTTTTAGTTTCCATCAGTTCAGTTATTGTCATGTTGACATCTTAACTTGTGACCTGCCTTAATCCAAGGTAAGTCACTTTTCAGAGAATTTCTGTAATCAGAGGAAGTAGCTGTTATTGTGAAGTGTTCAATATCGCTTTTCATCTTTTAGTAAAAAAAAATAGAATTGAACACTGCAGTAAATGATAATGAAAGTTTATTTTTCAGTTGATATTAAGAAGGAAAGACGTGCGCAATCCGTGCGTAAAAGTGATCTGCTCCAGTTTATCATCGGTTTCAAAATTTGAACTTGTTCTTAGTAAAAGGAAAATCTAAATTCAATGTCAGTCTGATAAATCTCCACATTATTTCAAATGTAAAAGATTTTAATTTTATCTATAATGTTCTAAACGTTCAAAAATATTATCGAGATAAAAGTTGGGTGACAACTTTTCCATGAGAGTAACTTTTGTCCCTTGATCGTCCTGAACTTACTCGAACTTGTCATTAGGCTCAATAAGAGTGTCTTAAAATGTAAACAAATAACTTTAATCGAGTTGTAAAAGCTCTCAACACAATGACATTGGTCAAACATCCCATACATCCTAGTAATTTAAATAGAAAGTTTGCGAATGTGTACAGCATCCGCTGCAGTCCAATTACACCTCGTAGTGAGCAATAGGTGACATTCATCTCTATTGTCATCAGAAAAACACGTGAGTTCATTCATAATTCAGTGTAATTGGACACGGGTGCGTGTATATCGATATTTGGTTCAACAATAAAAGCACCACGCGAAAATAGCTGTCAATACTGTCAGAGCAGTCGCTCACTCATGAATGTTTCTTACAGAGAAAAGTGCTCTGACTATAGCGAAATAAAAGAAAATATGCGAGAAAAAAGCCAAGCGTGTGTGTGTGTGTGTGTGCGTGTGTGTGTATACAAACTTAGGAGAAATAAAAAGTGTCTTACCTGTGAAGTTGCATTGTAAGGGTATCCAAATTGCGAGAAAGACATAGCTGCTTCTTTTGTTACCATCAGCAATATTCTTCACCCTTGATCGATTGCAACCAATTCTACTTCAAATCCACCGTCTTACACACATTTCCACGCACGGCCTTTCGCTCAATAATAGATGACTTCACTCATAGGAGGGAGACTTTAGGCTGGCACCAGCTGCAGATTGTTTTATATGAATGAATAATCCCCCCCAAGGACCCGATAAGAAATGAAATTAAGCGTCATTAAGTGCAAAAAAAATTGTTGTTGTGTTAGCTGAAGGAGGCTTAAAGGATAACGTAAGACTTGCAAGATATGGACTCTGCTTGTGCTATTATTTGTGGCTCTATAGTTCTTTAGCATTCATCCATGCAAGGGTATCAGCGTGACGTCACTGTAATCCCGGAACGGCAGGGTACCAAGGATAGAAAAATGTCTTTGCCAATCACGTCCAACGCAGGGTTTTCTTAAGGTGCACTGTACACAGTCTTGTTCCGCTTTTGTAATAGAATTCCTCACCAATTTGCTGAGATAACGTCTCGAAAAATTGTTTTATTGTTCATCATTATTGAGTTGTAGCGTTACAACATATGGAAACCCTTTGTGAAGTTAAATGAATTTTAAATGAAAAAAAGGGAAACATTGAAGATATTTTTGTCAGTCTGGTGAGTTAACACATTCTGCAGAAGCGATTACTTTTTTTCACCCAGACAAATAAGAATCAAACATGTAAACTGGAAAGTCTCCTGAGTATTTTCTATTCAAAAAGATTTTAGTGCAAAGTGGATTCTTTTATTTACAATCTATCATAATTAAAGCTGGTTGAATAAAGACATTTAAGACTTTTTTCTTTCTTTCTTTTTTTTTTTTTTTTTTTATCTCGACCTCTGTTCGCCTCTGGCTCTCTGGCCAGAGGTCCATCCCGGAGTTAATGACGATGATGTTTCTATCTTTCTCTATTAGAGAGAGGGGCAGTCCCAGCAGGAACGGTTAGAGGGGTTTTTGGCAGGTCAATAGACCAGTGATTGATGCGCGCCTGGAGACCTACGTGACCATTACGCGTAATGCGTAATTGTATCAATTAACAAATTGATACATGCCCTTGTTTAACCAACGAGTAACAGAGTGAAAATATGCCTTAGAGGTGAAATCCGAAGAGCTGTGCGCGGGAAAAAAGACAGTGGAAGCCCTGCTCCCCAGTCTAATTAAATATCCGTGGATAGGGGCGACGAGAATTGCATTTTAATTGAATGATGCTCACTTGAAAGATGAGTAAGGAATGATGCTGCCTCACAGTGAATGAAACGAGAAATAATTTTAAGCCTTATTAGATCAGCAGCTCAACCATCACCAGTTTTTCGCTCTCTGCTATAAACATAAACAAGCTGCACCCCCCCCCTCGTGTTATGTTGAGTTGGGATAGGGAGGGAGGAAATGGGCGTCTGTTATTTCCCCCTATACACACTATATTTGTATTGACAGTGACAGCATGATCATTCCTACTGAGTCATATGATCTGCCCGTTCCTGACTCTGTCAGGTTCCCGTTGTCAAGACTGATACCTTGTGCCAAATTTGCCGGTGCTTTGCCTTTCCATAACTGATGTATGGCGTTTCCTTCATTGGAGACCCATCTGCGATTATGGGCTTTCTCTCAGAGGGGCGCTAAAGAGCCGCGTGTAGGAGATGAAGATCTCCCGTCAAGAGATTTCCACAGAGATAAAGTGGACAGAGTGGTCATGGTCCAAACTCAGGGAAGTGCATGGGAAGTAAACACCCACAGGCAACAGCAGCTCTTACACACACCAGGTCTTTGGTTCTGACAAGTGCTCATTGCTTCTGACAGGCAACTAAGTTACTGCAGGGAACTTGTTGGATAACACACCGTGGTCCTCAACAGGAAGCTTTGCACCTCATGTTACTGTGTAATATCTTTCAATTATTCTTTCCATAAAATATGCCTTTAATTTCCATTTTTTTCCCCTACTTGTTGATTCTTTCAATGTCCAGTCACTTCTTCAGCCATGACTAATATTTCAGGCTCATTCTGCACCCAAAACTTTTGCCAAAACTCAGACAAAAATGCACACAGAGCAACCTAAAAGTTCTATCCACAAATGAAAGGGACGAGCCAACGTGATTACAAAATAGCTTTATTTCCAAATACATTCTTGTGGTTTGAATGAAAACATGAACTGAAGAGAAAAAGTGAAAAAGTATGTAATGTATACAGTATTGGTCATTTCCAGGATCAAATATCTGAATGAACAAAACAATGGATCTCCAAAACATCTACTTTTCAAGACAAAAGAAAGAAGAAAAACATAAACACAGCCCTGTTTTCAGCTTTGTGACGATGCAATTTTTTGGATAATCCAGTGAGTATTAAATTGTTTATTTAGCTAGAAGTATTTTGTCAGTCCCCAAAGGACCATTTACTGTAATCTCTCAGTTCAGAGAAATTCTGAATCACAACATTTGGAGATACGTGGTCTTAACTGGATAGCGACAAGAGTTTAACGCAGAATAACACAGATTTAAACAATAAGTAAATTTGAACAAATCAACATGGCTCTTAATGATGGATATCAGAACTTGTGTGGGGAGAATGCACACTTTCATGCCAGAACTGTTATTCCATATGAGAACACACAGAGAAGGTTGACACAAGCTAAATGTAATTGCATGCCGGTGGTCATGCATTTCTACAAGGGCATGCATGATGGCCCAAGTGCATATGGACAGACTCATGCATAATGCATGTCCAGCAGTCACTGTAGATCTCACAGAATCAGGCCAAAATGAGCACTAATTGTAATGGCAGACTGACCATAGTGCCCTTCCCTCTAAAATGTGTGACAACCTCACAATGAGACACGGGATATGCATTTTTTGTCTTAATTACTTAATAATCACATTATAGCAAGCTTTTGTTTTTCATCAGCTAAATGGCTGGCAATGGTAATTAGTAATTCCTCAGTCGAATTCCTTGTAAGTGCAAACCTACTTGGCAATAAACTTGATTCTGATTCTGATTCTGATTTCACAGATGTTTTTCTTTTCTTTTTTTTCTGAGTAGAATTACTCGAGAAGTCTTCCGTTTAAGAGGTTTAGAATAACATAGAGTACTACCCTCCTATCACAGAAAGTACATTCTTTTTTGCAGCAGGATGGTGTAGCGGGCATACTCATAGCCCCTGCGTGAACCTCCCTCGCTTTAACTCATGATCAAACAAAACTGTGAAAGAAAAATCATAGAAAAATCTGAATTTTCTTTGGAGTTACTACATTTGTGATGACAGTCACAAGTGTCAACACAAATAGCCTTAAAAAGTTCAGATGAAGTATTGTAAGTAATTTCAGTATCATTTCCAATGTTCAGCATCCTGCACTGTGCTTTCTTGTGATACAAAAAACTAACCGTGCCCCTACTTGAAACAGGCTGCAACAAACTCTGGCAGTTGGAATTTGTAGACATATCATTTGACCCATGACTGGTCATGTAATAGAACATTTAACTACTAGCAGACAAAGGCATTCACCCATATAGTACATTCACTCAAGTTATTTAAGATTAAGCAAGTCCAAACCTCCATTATATCTTGTTCTAACGGATCCATGCGGTTACTAATGAGACTGAGTAATGCACGCATCCTCCATTAGAAGCATCACTGGGTGGAAAAAGGAAAAAAAAAACCTGGAAAGGTTAAGTCAACACTCAATAGCTCCCAGCCCTATTCTCCTATTTAATACATTTCCTATGCTGACTTAATGAACCACACAAAGCCTTTCTGGTTTTTCATCAGATGGGGGGTGGCGGCGCTGGTGCTGGAGGTGGGGGGGTGTATGAAATGGTAATAAGGGCAGAACAGACGGAGAGACGGAGGGGCGAAGCCCGAGCCGAGCAGGGGATGAAGCTGCACCTTCCTGGAGGTGTGTGATCTCATTAAAGCTAAATTGGTATATGCCAATAAATCCAAGGCACTTGTGATCTGGAATTATTACACACACATAGACTGCATACACACAAACTTCCCCCATGAAGAGCATTATTAGTACTGCAAAATTATCCAAAATGGAAAGAACAGTAATAAATATTGTAATGAGAAATAATGGAGCAGTGGTGGATATGGTCACAGCAGTGGCCGGTTAACACCAAAACAAACATCTTGAGGGCTGGTGAATAACTACAGCACGCAAAGGGAGTCATTAAAGCTTCATCACACAGAGAAAAAAGGGATAGGGCGAGTATGACATCATGACGACTGTCTCAATAAATCAATCTGGAGTAGAAAAAAAAGGATAATAACTGTATGTGACGACGGTACAAGTTTGATTGCTGTATAAGTGGTGCCACTGTGCTGTGGTATGCTTTGATTGGTATGTTGACTTTAGAAGACAATGTGTATTTTGAAAGAACATAATCACATATATATCCATTACACTTTGTTTTTCACGATTTAAACACGCATCT
The DNA here is from genome assembly GCA_033000465.1 of Sciaenops ocellatus. NCBI lineage: Eukaryota > Metazoa > Chordata > Actinopteri > Sciaenidae > Sciaenops > Sciaenops ocellatus. Next base: position 17,693,616 of record CP136888.1, read on the forward strand.
GTACATTAATGGACAGGCATAATTGGTGTTTCATTTGTAACCTCATCACTTTGTTTGCTTGTAGTCAGATGTTTAACTCAAGCAAACCCTAGGCATTTTGTGTTGGGAGCCGCATATCCCAGAGGCTCCTGGGGCTCCTGGGAGAGGGAGAAGGAGAGAGAGAGAGAGAGCGAGAGAGACAGAGGGGAGAGAGACAGAACGAGTAAGAGGCATGTGTGTGTTGTTTGTGTGTGCTGGCTGGCAGAGTCCCCTTGAGGCTCTACTGTAAAGCTATCATCAGTGGTGGTGTCAGGGATTTGTAGCTTGTCACTGAGAGAGCGAGAGAGTGCTGGCAGTGACTCTGGGAAATAACTGCTTATGGAGAGAGCCTGGCTCGCACAGCTTGTGCAAGTGTAGGTGTGTGTGAGAGAGAGAGACAGAGAGATGGAGAACGAGTGGGAGGAATGTGTGTCTATTTTCTCCCCGGGGTGTCTGGAGATGTGTGTGTGTGGACGGGTAGGTTGTGGGTCGATCATATGATGTGTGGATCCATGTGCCGTCTTTCATCTCGGGGCCTTAGGCTCTTTGTCTATGTGTGTTCTTGTCGGCAACTGGTGTGTGTACATGTCTATTCTGGGCGTGTCAAAGCTGCCACGGTGGCATTGCATGGATCTGTGTCTCCTTGTGAATTAATGCTCACATTTGGACCTGAATATGATCAAATGTGATTCAGTCTATTCAGTCACCGGCAATTAGGAGTCTGTGTAGGCTACCTCCCTGCTACTATGCCTGTGTTTGTGTATGTGTGGTCTTCGCCAAGATGGATGCTGACTTCAAACCGAACTTTCCCTCAAGGCGGAGGGCCAGCAGCAGCAAAACGGTGCTGTCGGGTAAATACATGTATCTGCAAAAAAACAAGTTCCTCTGGAATGACGAATGGAGGGCTCATTTTCTCATTGACAACCATGTATTTCTGAAATCGCGTGTTGGCGGTTGACCAGGTTTCAAGGGCCCGAGGGTCATGAAATTCACTCAACTCATAAATGATCATGTCAGCATTCAAACAGAGGAAGAAAAGGGAAGACGAGGAAAATTGCAGTTACATGGTTTCCATCTGACTGCAGCTGCTAAATCCACGGCAGCGTTGTGGCCCATCTCTAGGGCCCGCAGAGGCAAAAAGACAGTTCCTATTACTGTCAGTCCAATTACCGGCCACAGCACAGCCACCGCTGTCAACACCAGACAGGTCATGGTATGTATCGGCATCTTTTCTCTCATGTATAGCCATATTTTATCAGGGGAGCATGTATATTATGCAGCACAGCTTTGAGCCATAAGAAAACTGGTTATCAACATTTAATATAATCTACTATTATAAATTATCCATTATGCAGGGTCAAGAGTTCAGTAGAGTTGGATCAAAGATCTCACTTAGTATGAGATGTTAAGGACATCTACAACCCAGTGTGTATGTATCGTAGTCTGCTTTAAGGATACATACTGGAAACAAGTGAAGATTTTGGAAGAAAATGACAACACTGTTATGGTTGCAGTATTTCCCCTGTGGTTTTATATGTCCTTGTGGCAATCCACCACACATATACACATATACACCCAGAAGTGGGGAATGTGATGAGAAGTGGTCTAAATATTGAAACACTCTCCATTACAGAAGACAGTGTTCTGCGTTGAGCGTGTCTGCTGAGCTGCCTCTAGTGTTGCACCACACGGAGACAGAAAAGGCCCAGCCCCATCTGGTCTTGGTTCAGTCTGGTTTACTGCAAAGTGGTGCCAATACAAATAGCTCTGCTTGATGTTTGTTTGCATAAATTGTTTTGAAAGGCTTCACCAAGAGTTTTTTGGGTGGATTACGGTGGGGAAGTTGGGGAGCCAACCGTGGTGGAATAATCCTCGCTGAGCTGACAGTTAGATTTGCTCTTCTTTAAAAATAAAAAAAAGAGATTGTTTTGGATTTTTCTTCTCGGTTCCTGGCAGTGAGTTTGGACTGTGAACTTTTCAGTGGGTTGTGTGTATGTGTAAGTGTGTGCGTGTGCATATAATGTGGGTGTATGATGATGGAGAATGCTGAGCTGCTCTCTCTTCTCTCGTAGCATAGCGGTGTCAATTTCAATAACATCAGTGTAGCGTTTAACACATGCTAAAAGTTCAGTTGAAAGTTCAGAGGCCCAATGCAATGTAGGGAAAATGTTTCTCTTCCTAAAGTCCTCACATATCCACTTTGATTCTTCCCCCACAGGTCAAGTCAAAGGAAGGAAAACGCAAACTTATGTACGGAGGTGAATTAGGATTGTATTACATCTATGAAATAAACTGAAAATGTATCTACCAATACAGTAGGCACATTTATTTATTTTTTTGTTTTGATTGTACTTCCTGGTAAAGAAGACGTAGCAACCAATTGGCAGTCATCATCACTTACCTCTAGTTTTGCTACAGGTATAAGAAAATTGACCTGATTGATTTCATGTCCAGGTAAGTGTGCCAGCTAACTGGTACCAGACAGATTTTGTGTAAGCTGTATAGATACCCTGGCCCCCAAGTCTTAGCCAGAGCCCCCCGATAGGATGGAAATCGCAATTCTACCAATGACAGTTCAATCGTTGGGGCCCTCTGTTCCTCATTTGCTGCTTAGCCAGTGGAGGTCCCTCCATGGTCGACTCCCAACCAGATCCAGATGCGGCTAAAAATGTTTTTTGCTGCAACATTTCTTTGTCTTCAGCTCCTCTGCAGTCGCATCGTGTCAGGCTGAGGAGCTAATGATGGTATATTTTCTTGTCCATGGACAAAAATTCTGACATTTCTGCTCTACCCTCAACCCTTTATGGGTTTGGTCTCAACATACACCATGGTTTGACAAGCTCAGCAACCAGAGTGATACAATATGACAAGACTTACTTTCCTTATCTTATCTTAAGGCTGCTATCTAAAAAATGACTAGACATACAATAAATAGATACTAAATACTTCACTTATAGTCATAAAAGGTATTTCTACATGTGTTTCAAGCTAAAGGTTGAGAGAGGAAAATTAGTCCTGAAGTGTCGTCTGAATTGTAAAAGCATAGACAACTAATAAAATCCAGTGTCAACCAGCATGTTGAAGCTTTTTGCTTCTTAAAATTTCTTTCTCATCAGTTGGATTTCCACTCAGACATGGTAATTTAATTTCCCTTTCTTTCTCTCTTTTTCCAAATTCAATCTCTACACTGCAGACCTGAGTCTTTTTCCGTCGCCCAATGTGGATCCACCTTAAGAAGAAAAAGAGAGAATGGGGCTGCCTCAATCCATCCAACTTAAAGCAGATGTTACATGGTTGCCAACATCAAAAGGTCGTGTTAACTGTAGAGAAGGTGAAATCATATACCTTTGATTAGCCTTTTCACTGGTTAATGTAAACGAGCTTAGTACATGGTTGCTGAGTGAACCCTGACCTTGGCCCCATGGCCAATACATCATCAGATTACAGAAAAAAACACAGAGTTTTGTTTTAACTTTGCCTTGTTAAGGCTAATTTTTGATTTGCAGATTGTCAAGCTTACTTTAGAGAAAGCAAGAAGACTGGATCAGATCTCCACAAGGCCCCCTGCTCTGAGGTAATACTGACACTTCTAAATAAGAGGGCAGTATCCTTGAAATTCTATAACTTGGCTTCTTTTAGGATCCTCTTTCCCATCTCAGCTCAAGATGTTTTCCATTTTGAGGTTTAGATATCTAAGATGTAGATGTGCCTTCTATTTATCTCAAGGATATTTATTCTGAGAACGATAAGGGGTAAAATATGGAGGGAAAAGTGGTGCAAGGGAGGAGGGTGAGGGGCTAACAGCATTCCTTTTAAATATATGGTGAATGAGGGTCCTTCAACAAGTGTTGTGTTTACTTTGCTTGTGGGAAACAAATCGACACAGGCGGCGTCTGAGGGGGCTGTAAAACAGCTCTTTGGTACAGAGCGCGGCTTAAATTCCATCGGAAAGCACAGCAGTGTCACCCCAAGGTGTTGAGAGTAAATATATGGTGTTACCTTTAGGGCTAAATAGGGGAAAAAACACACAGAGAATGAAGTGCACATCACTTTACTTAGGAGCAGCAAAATTTAGAACAAATAATAACACTCATAATTTCTATTTGTTTTTAGCTCTTTTTATAATTAAGTTCATACATTAGATATTTAACAAAAGGAAATACTTGCACCGCAGTGTACTTTCACCTCAGCAGAGAGTAAAAATTAACTGAGAAGCTCACATTTTCATAATCAAATATTGAATACAGTGTCAAACAGGCCCATATAAGAGGTAACTTCTCCATCGGGAAACAGCAGCACTATGAAAGCTGCCTACCTTTTTTTGAGTGCTACAAAATAACATTAAAATAAATCAAATGATGAAATCATATGGATGAAAAATATGGTGAGAATGTACTGCCTTTCATCAGACCTCAACTGGGCAACTGACAAATATTTTATCGTGTATTTTACTTGAAGCCAACTTCAAAGCGATGACTGCTATGCAGTTTTCCCTCTGGTCTTTAGAAGTTAACGCTAGCTAACGTTATAATTTCACTGAGAAACCAAAGATGCCCAACTCTGAATGCCCGGACATGTGTATTAAGTTTAAAATATTAATGTATTATACTTAAGGTATAACTGAAGGACTTTGACTATTGTTTACTATCTGCTAGCATTAACAGTTAGTCAGTAGGTACTCAATTGCTAGGGAGGTTGTAGTGGCAGAACACGTCTAGTGTGTATAATTTGGCGGCTCCGTTTATAGAATATGGCAGAAATGACAATACAGTATGTATAACTATGTTTTTATTAGTGTATAAGAAGAATTACCTTCAAATGAGCCTTTTATATCTACAGGTGCCTCAGGTCCTCAACAGTTGCTCTAGATAGTGAGATTATAAAGCCCTGACTTAAAAAGTAAATGATATCATGAGCAAAGTAAAAACACTTTTTACAGCTATAGACACAGAAAGCAGCTTTTGTTATGATGATTCATCCTGTCTGCTCATGTCACCTTGTGTCCCATCAGATCATACCGTGAGCTTTTCTACCAGACTTAAATTGGTGTTGCTGTTAGCTTCATTAACTTTGTCATTGTCTTGTAAGTCTGGTGCCTGTATTTTGTGCAGTGTGTGTGTGTGTGTGTGTGTGTGTGTGTGTGTGTGTGTGTGTGTGTGTATGTACACTGCAGACTGTGTGGATGTAGTGCGTGCTTGACCTTTGCCAGTATGAGAGCAAATGCAGTGGAAGAGTGATACCACTGTGCGGTCCTCTAATCTGCTCACTTAGCCCTGGCTTTGGGGCTCACTTCGCTCCGCTTCATCTGAAGCTCCCTCATCACAAACTGCTGGCAGTAGTCTCACAGACTTGAGCTCAGCTGCATTCACATACACCCATCTGCCTTTCTCTACCTATGTCCCTCCATTTCTCATTCTCCTTCTCTCTATCACTCTACTTTTATTTTTGCCCCTCTTTTTTCTGTTCTACTCTTTTGGCCCTCAGCTTCGCCTTACCCATCTTGTCAAGTTTAATCTTGGTAAGCACTGTAGCATCCCACTATTATACTTTGGATGAAGTCCATGTCTGTGGGATGAACCTGACTGCATTTACATCCAGCTCTCTCTCTTCCTCTCTCCCTCAGCTCTCTGTGTTTAGCCTGCCTTGACCTTTGCGCACTTACAATCTGTAGAAGCAAAGCAGTACATGTGAAGTGTATATTCTGAGATGAACACCCTCCTGACTCCCATACTGTAGGAGATGTGTAGACTACAGTATGTTTTCTCTCTCTTCCTCTCTCTCTCTCTCTCTCTCTCTCTCCCTTCATGAGTTTTGTGTACTTGCCAGTGTCAGCACTCAGCACTATTGTAATCCAGATGGAGTAGATATCTGGGCTATGAAAGATCCTCAGTTATTGTTACTATTGGTGTGGGTGTTAAGAGTTGTGTACTTTTCCTGTTTTTTAATATTGTTAGCAAGTAATGTTACTTTCATATATGTTTTGACCCATTTAATTAGATTCGATTAGACTTCAACTTGATTTTCTTTTCATATAAAAAAACATTTTATTACAAGAGATATTCTTATTATTCTTTCAGTGTAAACATGAAATTTAATACATATGGAAGCCAACAACATCATATATTGTGCATATATATTGCATTTAAACACATACAACTTTAAAACCAGTCACAGACTTAATTAAACTTCCATTCCAATTAAATTTACAACATGACAAGTATAATTCAGTATATCTTGATTGACTTGATGTTTGCAGCAGAACAAACTCTTTTATCCTTCTGTTTTTATTTTAAATGAACTATCTTCTTAAAATAGTAGCATACTGTACATTATAGTCAGATACTATAAGCAAATATTGTCTACACACATGGCAAGGAGATGGCTAGGCAGGGTCATCAGGGACAGTAGGAGACTGAGCACTGAGGCTGAAGACTTGTAGCCCCCAGTCCTCCCCCAGGGTGTGGGGGTCCTTGCCAGGGGCTTATCGTTTCACGCGCATTGTCATTTCCTATAGTCTCTCCCTATTCATCCTTCTCCCCATCCCTTTCCTTCCACCTTCCTGCAGTCCTTCCTCTCCTCTCTCTCCATAGCACCTCCTCAAGCTGTCGGCACTCTGGTTCGGAGGGTTTCCTTCAGGAAGGAGAGGTCCATGTTCCGACCACAGGCTGATAGAGGGAACCTGATAACCTCTAAGGCAAGTGCTACACTGCCAGCTGACATGAAGCAGAAGTCCTCCTGACCCCTTTCTCTTTGGGAACAGGACACCCAAACACAAATACTGGGGGGCTTGAACGTCAGCAGAGCCCCTCTGCTAGAGAAGGTGTGACGTGATACTTCAGACTTGAGCTGCGGAAATTGAGCTTTGATGTGGCATGATTGATCTTTTTCTTTGTATATATTATCTAAATCGGAAATGTTGTTTTATTCTATTCTAGGGTACCTTTTGAACATCTGTCAAGGGCTACCAGATTAAAATTAGCCTCTGGCTCATTTAGGCTACAGTTTTTTTTCTTCCATTGATCAATTGTCCAGAACAAATAAACTGATAAAATGTAAATAATTGATTGCATTTAAAAGAATCAATTATGTTATGAAAAATTTGTTGTCATAAAACTGATAATAGATTTGTTTTTCTTAGCTCGGAACAACCTGATGTGTTTTGGAGATACATTGTTGTAACAGGACACAGCGACACTACAATCTTTGTTAATTGCAATCTTGAGAGCATTGCCGGACGTGGTTATCTATTAACAGTGGTAAACTCAGACAAATCCAGCAGGCCTGACATTTAATGTTACATGCAGTTTTTGTATTATACAGAGAGCATAGGAAATTATGTAATATATGTCCTCAAGCCTAGGTTATCTTGCACACACAGACACACATACACCGGTCATCCTCTTGGGGAGAAAGGTGGAGTTGAGCGTGCACAGAGACCTTACAGCCTTGTGACCTCATTACTATTCAGAACCAGCGGTGAGAAGACGAGTGCTGCTGTGTTCCCAGTACAACTCACCCCCAGCACTCGTAGATGATGTGCACGTATGGGGGAGGTTGTGGGGTGGGCAGCAGCTTCCCCTGAACTCCCCACCTCCTCCCTGCTACACACACACACACACACACACATTCACTTCCTCCTGGGAGATAGGCGGCCTCTGCTTTCTGTCAGGGTGTCCTCAGCCACAGACCCCTGGGGCCTCATGCTTGGTGGGAATCTGGTCTTCTCACTCCACAGATCCCCCCCCCCCCCCCCCCCCTTCAGATGAGCAAGAAAACAAGACCTGAGGAAGATACTGCTGCTCATTCTCTGCTATAGTCTCCCATATTTTCTTTGCTATCTCTCTCCTACGCCCACGTTGTCTTCTCTTCTTGTCTTTCTTCTGCCCAGGCGGTCGATACCGTTAATTGGCTCACTCAGTCACCGGCACATTGATTGCGGTCACTAATAAAAGGGCTATTGATTGGCACTTTGTTTAACACTGGCCCATGCAGTGAGAGCTGCCCTCTAATACTATCCTGACAGCAACCTTTTCCTGTTTGCCAGTCTCTTAATGTCATAAATTATGTCAGTCGATTAAGGAGATATTTCTCCCCTCATGTTTTTGCCCCATCAGTGTAAGGACATTTTTAGATTGTGGCTCCTGAAGAGAGAAGAGAAGTGTGGCACCTGTGAGCTGAGAGCAACACGACATCGTTGGTATAGACTTGTTTACTGTCAAACCCACAGTCAGATGAAAAGATTGATATGAACTCTCTGTACCCAGTACAAATATATATTCAGTTATTAAAAAAGTTGAATTTGTAACACGTCGTATGTCGTTAATTTAACACAGATAGTGAAGATTTACATGACTGAATTTAATTTTGTTTTATTTTATGTGCTAAATAAACAAGTTATACATGGAATTGTTGATTGCAGAGTAGCTAACATGAAAAAAAAATCTCATTTAGTAAAAAAAAAATATATATACGTTTATTGAATGTGTATATAGTATGTGTATTTTTAGGTAAACAAATCAACACAGACCTGGAATTAAAGTTGTTTTGAGGCTGAACTTATATATAGTATATTTGTTGTTGCAATAGCATAAATTGCCAGCAATTGCCAGCTGACTGCACAGTTTTCCACCAACCATTTTCAGTTACAACACCTGAAGACTGTCTGTCAAACCTAGTCAGCAAGAGAACAGTCAAAAATAAATAGCTTGATATCGGTCTTAATAGTAAATAGTTAAAAAAAACAAACAAACATCCAAGTGGTTGTGATAATAATGCAAACCTAACTGTTGCACTGACAGTTGACTAAGCTCAATGTGTCATATATGAAAAAATAAAAGTGCATATGTTACATGCACTTTTATGTAATTCAATACTTATAATTGTGTTAATAGTATTAAGATCCAGTGAAAATTGATTCAAATGAACATGATGGGTTTGATGGAGCGGTACTTGAGCTTATCTGATGGAGCTGAGGTGGTACATCAGACAAAAATGGCTGGTGAACAGTAAGATATCAATAATACAGCCTTTGGATTGTAGGAGTTGTAAGGATTAATAAATATACAGTGCGGCTGATGTTTAAGAGAACAGACAAGGTTTTACACTCCATGTGTTTCTCATGTGTGCTTTATCCCTTTCTCACCCAGCCCACCAAGGAATTTCAGCAACACATCATTTGGATCCAAATTGCATCATTGTCAGCACATTAATTCTCTAAAATGTTTCGTAAGGCAGGAGCATTTTACAACATTTGCTGATAATTGGCTGCCTCAATTAGAATGCTACAAGGTGATTTTCACTTTACATTTCTAGTAGACATGTCCCTTCCACTGCAAGGAACACGCAGGTTGACAGGAAACAGCCTGTGCAATATTCTCAACATGAACTCAATATCTAGTTTTATTGCAATTAGCTGTGCGCTATTCTTCACCCAGCAGTTCTAAAGCTTCAGTGAGTCAAAGGCAGGTCTCCTGAGTAAGACGATGAAAACTGGAAATGGGGTGTAAGTACCTCCATGAGAGATTTAATTATCACCATTAAATATTCAATGATCAATAGAATTTGTTTTAGCCGATCAATAGGTGGCCAGGCCTGAGAAGGACAATGTGCATAAGTTACTATTTGCATTTCAAAGCAGCTGTCACGTGGTCCCATTGGAAATCC